>JAANDH010000925.1:2755-88218 GCA_011799765.1 Nymphaea thermarum
TCGATGTTATGATCCTTCTACTCGTCGGTATTATGTGAGTGCTGATGTTACATTCTTTGAGTCTACCTCCTTTTTCTCTCCTAATGGAACTCAATTACGGGCACCTGAATTGAGTGATGAAGTCCATCTCCCTTTACCTTTTCTAAGTTGTCCAAAACCAGTTGATCCACGTTTTGGGGCTGTCTACCAACGTCGTACTCGTCCTGTTGCGCCTGCTCCCTGTGCACCTGTGCCTTCACCCAGCATGCCCAAGGTAATTCCTGAACACACCACTGCTGATGAGTCTTTATGTGATGCCACAGGTGAATGTCACGCACATGCTCATGCTCCTAATGACCTTGATATGCCCATTGCTCAAAGGAAAGGCAAGCGCAGCTGCACTTTGCATCCTATCTCTGGTCATTTATCCATGGACCGCCTCACTCCTACATACCGACAGTTTGTCAAAGGGCTGTCGGTTGTTGCACTTCCACAGACACATATGGATGCTCTCTCTGATCCCAAATGGGCTGCCGCTATGCAAGAAGAGATGGCTGCTCTTCAGTCTCGGGGCACTTGGACACTTGTTACTCCTACAATGGATACAACTATTGTTGGTTGTCGATGGGTTTTTACCATCAAATACAGAGCGGATGGCAGCATTGAGAGGTATAAGGCTCGCCTAGTTGCTAAGGGCTATACCCAAACTTATGGGGTTGATTACTATGATACATTCTCTCCTGTGGCTCGACATGCTTCTTTACGAATTCTCCTTGCTGTGGCCATCAGCAAGAATTGGTCCCTGTCACAACTTGATGTCAAGAATGCCTTTCTCTATAGTGACTTACATGAAGAAGTGTATATGCAGCAACCACCAGGGTTTGTTGCTCAGGGGGAGTGTCAGAAAGTGTGCAGATTGCGAAAGGCGATTTATGGTCTGAAACAAAGTCCTCGAGCTTGGTTTCAAAAATTATCAGAACACATTGAGCATGAGGGTTTTCGACGTTCTTCGGCATATCATTTCCTCTTTGTCAAGAGGACTTCTACAGGTACAGTGATAGTTCTTGTCTATGTTGATGATATCATTGTTACAGGGGATGATGATCAAGGGATTTGCAACATCAAGAATGTTCTTGGACAACACTTTGTCACCAAAGACCTTGGTGACCTACGCTACTTCCTCGGTATTGAATTTGCTAGAAATCGGAAGGGCCTTATCATGTGCCAGAGGAAATACGTTACTGATGTTTTGCAAGAAACAGGGATGCTAGGGTGTCGACCTGCGTCCACACCTATGGATATCAATTCTCGCTTGTATGATGATGATATTGAAGATGTTGATGCGAGACAGTATAGAGGGGTTGTTGGGAAGCTCTTATACATCATTGTCACTCGACCTGACATTGCCTATGCTGTTAGCAGAGTGAGTCAATTTATGGATAAGCCCAAGAAAGTTCATTGGGATGCTGCTATGATGATTCTTAGATATCTAAAGAGTTCACCAGGAAAGGGACTCTTCTTCCAGAATGGTACCTCACTCACTGTATCCGTGTATGTTGATGCTGACTATGCAGGATGCCCCTCTGACAGGAAATCCACCACTGGATTTTGTGTGTTCATTGGATCTAACTTGGTTACATGGAAGAGTAAGAAACAAACAATGGTTGCCAGATCAAGTGCCGAATCTGAGTATAGAGCTATGGCTCAGGCTACTGCGGAAGTTATGTGGGTTAGATCATTGATGTTGGATCTAACTGTCGAAGTACCTCTTCCTATGCAGCTGTTATGTGATAACAAGGCTGCACTCTTTATTGCTAATAATCTGGCGTTTCATGAGAGAACCAAGCACGTTGAAGTAGACTGTCACTATACCAGAGACATCATTCAAAAGGGGTTTGTAAGTACCTCACATGTTTCATCTACAGGGCAGACGGCTGATATCTTCACTAAGGCTCTTGCAAGATGACCATTCCAAAGCTGTTGTTCCAAGTTGAGCTTATTTGACATATACGCTCCAACTTGAGGGGGAGTGTTAAGATAGGTTTATAATCAGTTTTAGGTTTAAGAGGGTACTTCTGTAATAAGTCCTCCTTGTATGGTTCTTTTGTAATTTTTTTTTTCCCTCTCCTCTATTCTATATAAGGAGGACTTAGGGCTATTTTCATAAATATCAAAGTAATCAATTTTTAGACTTTGGCAATGATCATAGTCATTCCCTCCAGAAGCTTGATCCTCGGTCCGTCAAGGCTGTTTTCCTAGGCTATTCCTCCACTCAGAAGGGATATAAATGTGTTGATCCTACCACTTCTAAAGTCTATGTCTCCCGGGATGTTACCTTTCATGAACATGAGGCATACTTTCCTGGGAATCCTCTTCAGGGGGAGTGTCTAGGGAAAAGTAGTGAAGAGTATTCCTCGCATCAGTTGATTCAGTTTACGGATTTCTTGGATTACAAGGTAGACACAGTCAGAGATGATAGAGGTAGTCACATGGACGGGGACCCCGTTGATGATCAATCCACATCCCGTGATCACTTGTTTGGCCAGGTGTACACCTGGAAAAAGACAGATGTGGTTGAGACTGATGTGGTTGCGAATGTTGAAGGAACCAATCCCAATCCTGTGAGTGCCCCGGATGACCCAAGTCCAATCGATGAAGAGCTTCCTATAGCCCTGCGCAAGGGCTCCAGGTCTTGTACTTCTCATCCAATTCAGAGATTTGTCTCGTATGCTAAACTCAGTAAGGATTACAAATGCTTTATTACATCCTTGTCTAAGTCTGTGATTCCCAGGTGTGTAGAAGATGCTAGAGAGGTTCCTAAATGGTTGCAGGCCATGACAGAGGAGATGGATGCCTTGGCAAAGAATGATACTTGGGAAGTTGTTGATATTCCCAAGGGGACTCATTTAGTCGGTTCCAAGTGGGTGTTCAATGTGAAGTACAAGCCAGATGGTACTGTGGAAAGGTATAAGGCTCGCCTTGTTGCAAAGGGGTTCAGCCAAAAGTATGGTATTGATTATCTTGAAACTTTTGCCCCTGTTGCCAAACTGAAAACTGTGAGGGTCATCTTAGCTCTTGCCGTGTAAAAGAAGTGGAGGATGGATCAGCTTGATGTCAAGAACGCATTCTTGAATGGGCATCTAGAAGAAGAGGTCTACATGAGCATGCCTCCTGGATATGTTCAAAGCGGAAAATGTTGTCATCTAAAGAAAGCATTATATGGTTTAAAGCAGTCTCCTAGAGCGTGGTTTGAAAGATTGAGGATAGTGATGAAGACTAACGGATACAGACAGAGAAATGGTGATCACACCCTATTCATTAAGCAGAGAAATGGCCTGGTGAGTCTTCTTCTTGTGTATGTTGATGATATGATAGTCACAGGTGACGATGAAGAAGAAAAAAGGAAGATGAAGGAGAGGTTAGCTACTGAGTTCGACCTTAAAGATCTGGGTAAACTGAGATATTTTCTGGGGATTGAGATTGCTCGATCAGAGACAGGGCTAGTTATGAGCCAAAGGAAGTACACTCTGGATCTGTTAAAGGAGACAGGTAAACTTGGTTGTAGGCCTTTTCTAACTCCAATGGAGTCTGGCACAAAGATTAGCATCAAAACTGGCAACGCCCTTGATGAGGAAGGAAAAGGGCGGTATCAGAGGCTAGTTGGTAAGCTTATCTATCTTACTCTTACTCGCCCTGATATCACATATGTTGTGAATGTGTTGAGTCAGTTTATGCATACTCCTACTGATTGCCACTGGAAGTGTGCAGAAAGAGTGTTGGGATACCTAAAGAATGACCCAGGGAAAGGACTGTTGTATACTCAGCAAGACCAACTTAATATTGAAGGTTACTCTGATGCAGATTGGGCAGGGTGCACTGATACTAGGAGATCTACCACAGGGTACTGTATCTTTCTTGGAGGTAACCCGGTTGTTTGGAGAAGTAAAAGGCAGGAAGTTTGTTCGAGGTCCAGTGCTGAGGCTGAATACAGGGCTGTTGCTATGGGAGTTACAGAGATGCTATGATTGAAGATTCTTCTAGCAGATATTGGAGTTGAAATGGGAGAGAAGATGAAGATGTACTGTGACAACAAGTCGGCAATTGATCTTGCAAATAATCCCGTCCTACATGACAGAACCAAACATGTGGAGATTGACCGCCATTTCATACGGGAACGCATAGATGCAAAGGAGTTGATTCTACCATATATGAAGTCTGAAGATCAAATTGCCGATGTCTTAACCAAAGCCTTATGTACATCTCAATTCGAGAAAAATGTGAGCAAACTTGGCATGTTTGATATGTATGCCAAGCTTGAGGGGGAGTGTTAGAATATCGTGTATAGGGAACCGTGTCCGGATATGGACCCGGTCCCATGGGCGCGGGTACCGAGAGTGGCTCGGTACCCTAGGCGGGTCTCCCTCTTTATAATCCCACTTATTGTGTAATTGTTGATTAAGTGGAATAAGACTCTCTCTCTCCTAGGGTTGTGGTTGTGCACCTAGGTAGAGCTTCTCCGTGGTTTTTCACCTCTCTTTGAGGTTTTCCACGTATATTGTGTGTCTCTTTTCCTTCTTCCTATCTCGTTACGTGTTTCTACAGTGGCGAAGTTTTTGTCTGGCCTATCTTCAGAATACTCTGTGGCAAAGTCTCAAATTTTAACAGGCAGTGAACTTCCAGATTTAGCAGACACGTATAATAGGCTGAGTCGTTTTGCAGCCACTCTTGCTCAGACTATGCATGACACACCAGTCTCTGCACTTGTGATATCAGGAGGACGGGGCCCTAGTTCTTTTGGAGGCACTAGGGGACGTGGTACAGGCCGTGGTGCTGGACGTGGCAGATTTCAGTGCTCTTATTGTGGCAAAATTGGTCATCTAGAGGATCGTTGTTGGGACAAACATCCTCACCTCAGGTCTAATGTTTCCTCTGGACGTGGTGGAGGTAGAATCACCACAAGCAGAGGTCCTTCTTCATCCCAAGCAACTCATTCAAAGGCAACAATATCTATGGTTGAGTCTTCTACTGATCCTTCTATATCTATGTCATATTCTCTTAACCTAAGTAAGGATGAATATGATCGTGTTCTTGCTCAGAGGTCTGCCTCTACATCTACCTCTACATCTACCAATGCTGCTGTTGTAGATTCAGCATTCTCTGTTGGTGCTCCTACTGCTGATCCAGGTATGACATGGATGATAGACTCGGGCGCTTCTAGACATTGTTGTAATCAACCACAAAATTTTTCATCATTTGTCAGATTTTCTACACCACAGCATGTTAAGCTGGCTGATGGCAAGTTGTCCCCTGTTTTGGGTAGTGGTGATATTTACCTTCCACATTTAGGCACTATTACACATGTGCTATATGCTCCTCAGTTTCCTGTTAATTTGTTATCTGTGAAGCAGCTAGCTATCGACTTACAATGTAAAGTCATTTTTGAATCTGACTCTTGTTCTTTTCAGGACTTACCAACTGAAAAGATGATTGGTGGCCGCCATGAGCGTGAGGGCCTTTATTTTTTGTCGATCCCAGTTGATGTTGCTGCATCTTCAGTCCCTTCCAAGCCTTCTCCCTTCCAATGGCATCTCAGGCTGGGTCATCCTTCAGTACCAAAACTTCGTCGCATGTTTCCAGATATTTCTGCATCAGAGTCCTTCTTATGTGATGCCTGCCAGTTGGGCAAGCATACACGGAGCAGCTTTCCTTCGAGTCAGCGTCCGTCGAGTCAGAGTCCTTTTGATCTCATTCATGTGGATGTATGGGGTCCTAGTCGGGTTCCTTTTCGATCATGTTTTCGATATTATCTTGTTCTAGTTGATGATTTTACTAGAGTCAGTTGGGTTTTCTTGTTAAGGGAAAGATCTGAAGTCATATGTATTCTTCAAAAATTTATCAAGGAAATAAAAACTCAGTTTAGACTCATTGTCAAAAATATTTGCACTGATAATGCTCTTGAATTCAAGTCTTCCATTCTACTTCAGTTTTATGCCGACCATGGAATTCGACCTCAATATACTTGTCCCCATACATCCCAACAAAATGGTGTAGCCGAACGCAAACATCGGCAACTCCTAAACGTAGCTCGTACCCTCATGTTACATTCTCACATGTCTGCCTCTTTTTGGGGTGATGCTATTCTTACTGCGTGTTACCTCATTAATAGATTACCCTCTTCCTCCATTCAAGACCGTAGTCCAATTCAAATTCTATATCCAGGGCGTTCATTATTTCATTTACCTCCCAAAGTTTTTGGATGCACCTGCTTTGCCCATATTCTAGGCCCGAACAAAAGCAAACTTGCTGCCCAAGCCATCAAATGTATCTTTATTGGCTATTCAGCCAATCAAAAGGGATACAAATGCTTTGATCCTTTGACCAAGAAAGACATTATCAGTGCGGATGTTACCTTCTTTGAGTCTCGTCCTTATTTCTCTCCGTCAAGTCCCTCTTCGTCTGAGATGCATGCACCTATACCTCTTCCTATTCCACCAGTATCACTTGAGTCATTTCCATCATCTCAACCTAGGTCACATGAACGTTTTCTTGAGCCTCCGTTGGTTTACACTCGTCGTCTAGGTCCCTCTCTCAACCGTCCACCAGCGTCATCTCAAGCGGTAAGCTCTACTGATAAGACTGACTCATGTTTAAGTGATGACTATTCTACAGCAGATCTCCCTATTGCTATTCGCAAGGGCAAGCGACAGTGCACCTTACATCCTATATCTAATTCTGTCTCTACTGCTCATCTGAGTACACGTTTAGTACAGTTTGATCAAGCTCTATCTAGTCATGTTATCCCATCCCCGCACCATCACGCCCTGTTAGATCCACGTTGGCGACAAGCTATGCAGGAGGAAATGGATGCTCTTCTTTCTCGGAAGACTTGGGATTTGGTTGACCCCCCAACACGCTGTGATGTGGTTGGCTCACGATGGGTATTCACCATCAAGTATCATTCTGATGGGTCAGTTGAAAGGTTCAAGGCCCGTCTTGTCGCAAAAGGGTCTTGTCGCAAAAGGGTATACTCAGACTTATGGTGTTGACTTCTTTGAGACCTTTTCACCTGTGGCCCGGTTGGGCACTATTCGACTGATTATATTTCTTGTTGTCCACCGAGAGTGGCCTCTTTTTCAATTGGATGTAAAAAATGTCTTTCTGTATGGAGACCTTTCTGAAATCGTTTACATGCAGCAACCACCTGGTTTTGAGCGACAAGGGGAGTGTTCCAAGGTATGCAAGTTAAAGAAGGCTATTTATGGACTCAAACAGAGTCCCCGTGCATGGTTCCAAAAGCTTACTGAAGTGTTATCTAAGTGTGGATTTCGCTGATCCCAGCTTGATCACTCATTGTTTATCAAGCGAGGCTCAGCAGGACTTGTGATATTGATTGTCTACGTGGATGATATTGTTCTTACAGGGGAAAGTGATCAAGAGATAGCTCAAACAAAGGAGTTTTTACAACAAGATTTTGTTACGAAAGACCTTGGACAACTTCGTTATTTTCTTGGTATTGAGGTGGCTCGTAGTAATAAAGGAGTTGTAGTGTCTCAAAGGAAATATGTTCTTGATCTTCTACAGGAAACAAGACTATTGGGGGCTAAACCTACCACACTTCCCATGAATCCTCGCATTCATATACATGATGATGACTCAGAGCCGTTTGACTCTAGATCTTACAGATCTCTGATAAGGAAACTGTTATATTTGACTGTCACTCGTCCCGACATTAGCTTTGCTGTGAATAAGTTGAGCCAATTCATGAAAAAACCCCGAAAAGTTCACTGGGATGCAACTCTAATGATTGTAAGATACTTGAAATCAGCCCCGGGAAAGGGGCTATGGTTCAAAAAAAGGAGAATGTGTTGACATCGAGACGTATAGTGATGCTGATTATGCTGGATCTGTAGATGACAGGAAGTCTACTACCGGCTTTTGTGTCTTTGTGGGCGGTAATCTTATTTCTTGGAGGAGCAAGAAGCAGAATGTTGTGGTTCGTTCTAGTGCTGAGTCGGAATATAGGGCTATGGCTCAAACTGCGGTTGAGATGTCGTGGGTTAGATCACTACTTGTAGAGTTGGGTGTTTCAGTGAATCTCCCAATGAAGATGTATTGTGACAACAAGGCAGCTACATATATCGCTAACAATCCTGTCTTCCATGAGAGGACTAAACACAATGAAGTGGATTGCCACTATATTCAGGACTTAGTTCAAGGAGGAATTGTTAGCACTATTCATGTCTCCTCAGAAGACCAGGCAGCAGATATTCTCACTAAAGCTCTTCCCATAGGCGATTTCCTGAGATGTTGTAACAAGCTGAACATGATCGATATATATGCTCCAGCTTGAGGGGGAGTGTTAAAGATACAAAAGAAAGGGGTTTTCTGAAATATTAGGAAGTTAGGGAGGATCTCTTTAAATGCTTTGTTATTTTTAGTGGACTTCTTTTGTAATTTTCCCTAACCCTAATCTCTTAATAGAGATTATCAGGGTCACGTAATGCATTTTACTTTTTCCGCTTCTCTCTCTCTCTCTCGCACTTTCTTTTGTATCTTTAACAAGATCTAATGTGTATTTCCTTTGGTTTAGCACAAGGACGGTTCTAGATCTAGCAATCTCAATACCAAGAAAATACCTCAGCTTGCTAAGATCCTTGAGATCGAATTCCGTAGCCAGTAACCCTTTGAACTTGATGATCTCCTCTTCATCATTACCTGTGACAATCATGTCATCCACATAGACAAGTAAAAGAGTGACCCTGCCCTCCTTTTTCTTCACAAACAGAGTGTGGTTTCCATTCCCTTGATTGTACCCATGATGTTGCATCACTCGTCTCAGTCGTTCAAACCATGCTCTGGGCGACTGCTTGAGACCATATAAGGCCTTTTTGAGCTTACAACATTTCTTTGGTTCTTCATATCCTGGAGGCATACACATATACACTTCTTCTTCGAGATCACCATTGAGAAAGACATTCTTAACGTCAAGTTGGTACATCTTCCACTCCTTCATCACAGCTAGGGATATAACAACTCTAACTGTCTTCATTTTTGCAACGGGAGCAAAGGTCTCCAAGTAATCAATCCCATATTTCTGACTAAACCCTTTGGCCACAAGACGAGCTTTGTATCTTTCAACACTTCCATCTGGTTTGTACTTGATGGTGTAGACCCATTTAGATCCAACCAAGTGAGTCGCCTCAGGAATCTTTACAACTTCCCATGTCATGTTTCTTCTCAGGGCTTCCATCTCTTCTTGCATTGCATAAGTCTACTTGGGTGATCTCTGAGCCTTAGCAACATTCCTGAGAATCATAGCCAAAGAAAGAGAAGATACAAAACATTTGTAGTCCTTGCTCAGTCTAGAGTATGAAACAAAATTACCAATAGGATGTTGAGTACATGACCTGACACCCTTTCACAGGGCGATGGGAAGCTCTTCACTCGCAGCAACAGTCTGAATCTCTTCTTCAATAGGTTGCTTCTGAGCACGACTTGGGTCATCCAGGGAAGGACTAACTGGATTGGAAGTAGAATTCTCACCACCTGTCATCTCATCTGTACAGACTCTTCGCCTAGAGTAAACTTGCCCAAACAGACGATTGCATTCCTCTTCTACCCCAGTAGAACACTCCCCATTTTTCTCTTGTTCAAGCACCTCAATAGAAGGACCAATGGATTCACGCCTGTAGTCCAAAAAATCTGTAAATTGAATTTCCTGACTCGGAGAATACTCTTCCTTAGACATAGAATTACCCCCCTGAAGAGGATTCTCACCAAAATAGAAAGCATGTTCAAGGAAAGTGACATCTTTGGTAACATAGGCACGACCAGTGGAAGGGTCCCAACACTTGTATCCTTTTTGAGTGGGAGAATAACCTAAAAATATGCCCTTAATAGACCTTGGGTCAAGCTTTTTAATGTGAGGACTATGATTGTGAATAAAGCAAACACAACCAAAAACTCTGGGAGGAAGAGAGAAAGGTTCACGACTTCCCGGTAACGTAGAGTGAGGCGTCTGCCCATTCAACACACGACTAGGCAAACGGTTTATAAGATACGCACTGGTCAACACAGCATCCCCCCAATACCTTTGTGGAACATGACGTTAAAAAGGAAGGGCCCGAGTCATATTCAATAACTGACGATTCTTTCGTTCAGCAACTCCATTTTGAGGAGGAGTATAACTACAGGAACTCTCATGAACAATTCTTTTTTTTCGAAAGAAGCTATCAACAGACTGACACATATACTCACGAGCATTGTTAGATCGAAAGGTCTTAACAGATGGTCCATATTGAGTTTCCACATAAGCAATGAAAGTCTCTATGACAGTAGAAACTTCACTACGGTCTTTCAACAGGTAGACAATAGTGTTAAGAGAACAATCATCTATAAAGGTGATAAAATATTGAAAACCATGACAAGAAAGAATCCCTACAGGCCCCCACACATCAGAATGAATCATGGCAAATACCTCATTAGACCGATGGCTAGACAAAGGGTATGAAGCCCTAACATGTTTGGCAAGGTGACAGACATCACAGGACACCATAGTCATGTCTAACCTGAAACATAAATCAGGAAACAACTGTCTAAGAGGTCCAAAAGGCAGGTGTCTTAGGCGCTCATGCCAACGTAGAATCAACTAAAGGGAGTCCTCTCTATTTTTTGTTGTTTGGCTGACTGCCGTCATGAGAGCCTGAGCAGCACGCATAGGTAAACGATATAGCCCGTCAGAAGCCAGACCAATCCCAATCCTCTTCCCTGTCACCAAGTCCTGCATAACACAACGATCAACAGAAAAGATAAGTTCGCAATTCAACTCTTTCGTGATCTTGCTAACCGACAACAGGTTCAAGGGAAGATGGGGAACATGTAGAGCATTGTGGACTAAGAACTTGTGCAAAAGTGAGAGACTCCTTTTCCCAACCACAGAGATAGATGAACCATCGGCAAGAGAAACACGTTCTATTCCTGACGAAAGTTTATACCCATGAAAGACCTTAGGATCGTCGGTCATGTGGTGAGTAACGCCACTGTCAATGATCCACTCTCCCATACAGGAATCCGCCATCACGTCGATAGAATACCAAGGAGTGGAGAGGGCGATATTGCCTGGTAGACAACTCTGAGGGCGACCGCAAGAGGGCAGAGAGACGCACGGGACGTTGGGACGACACAGGAGGCGATGTCGTTGGACAACGCTCGGGAACAATGGGGCCAAAAACGGGAACTCCAGCACAGCAGAAACGGGGGCTGAACAAAAACAAATCGTCGGGCGATGGAGTAACATCGAGCGACGCTGAGAATCTCAGGCGGCGGCGACGGTGGCGGCGGCGGTGGAAGCAGCAGCGGCAGCAGTAGCGAGAGATAGAGAAATTAGGGTTGGAACTTCACAAACCTAAAAAAATTCTCAAACTCATCGGCTCTGATACCATGTAGAAACACGAAATATAGAAGAAAAAGAATACGATGAACACGATGTAATGTGAAAAACCCTCAACTAGAGGGAAAAAACCACGAGTGAGGAGGTCTGGTGCCCACTAGCCGCCAGACTCTCTCTCTCTTTGAAACTTCATTACTCATAAGGATTAGGGTTACACGACTTAAGTAATGCTCAACAAGGGCTACAAGATGGATCGGGTATGGATCAGGACCCGGTCCCGAGTCCCGTCTAACATACTTCAACATAGTGGAATCAGATGCATCAAACGTGGGAGTGGAAGCCGTGCTAAGTCAAAATCAGCATCCAATGACTTTCTACAGCAAAGCCATGGATGTATCCTTCAGCGCCAAATCAGCGTATGGAAGAGAACTTCTAGCTATTGTTCTAGCAGTTAGCAAATTGAGACACTGGCTGGCTGGACGCAGGTTTGTGGTATTAACCAATCACAGCAGCTTGAAATCATGCCTACAACAGCACATGCTCTCACCTACACTTCAACGATGAATTTTCAAACTGACGGAGTTTGATTTTGAAGTGCAGTTTCGTAGGGGAAAAGAAAACAGGGCACCTGATGGGCTTGCACACATGGCAGATGAGCAACAACATTCAGGCCTGCTCAGTTTTTCAAGCGCTCAGACCAATTTATGGGATCAGATCAGAGAATCCCACCACAATACCTCATCAGTCCAGTGAATTAAGAGTCAGTTGCAGGCCAGTCCACATCAGTGTTATGGATACTCTTGGAAAGATCCATACCTATACCATAATGGTAGGATAATTCATACCACCAGGAACTAATTTACTTACCATGTTGATGGACCATTTCCATAACGTGCGTCAGGGCATGAAGGAGCTGAAGGAACCTACCGTTGGATGCGTCCAAATTTTTTCTGGCTAGGAATGAAGAGGGCCATTCAGGAATATGTCAAGAGATGTGACGTTTTCCAATGCAATAAGTACGAGACTATGAAGCCTGCAGGGCTACTGCAGCCCTTATCTATTCCCAAGCAGATTTGGGAAGACCTTTCAATGGACTTCATTGAAGGACTTCCCCCTTCACGAGGAAAGACAGTAATTTTTGTTGTTGTAGACAGTTTCTAAATATGCCCACTTCGTTTCCTTAGCTCATCCTTACACTGCCAAATCAGTAGCAAAAACATTCCAAGTACACATTGGGAAGCTAGTCGGCATGCTATGCTTCATCACTAGTGATCGTGATCCATGATATCTTTAGCGCATTTCGGAAAGAATATTTCCAGCTCCAGGGGACCAAATTGCAACTAAGCACTGCCTATCATCTGCAAACAGATGGGCAAATGGAGGCAGTGAATAGATGTTTAGAAACTAAATTGTGTTGATTTGCAGGCAGAAACCTAAGTTATGGGCTGATTACTTATCCTGGGCAGAACTGTCATACAACACTCACTGGCACACTTCCATGGGCATGACACTATTTGAGGCAGTTTGTGGAAGACTTCCTCCCAGTTTTCCACGTTTCAAAACTGAAGCCCTGCCCCAAAATATGCAACTGAACAGCACAGGCTACACCAGTTCTAGATGAAGGCTACGAACATGCAAGACAAAGGCAGACATGGGCAATCAAAGAGTGGTTGATTGAATGGACCAACCATGACAACCTCCCAGCAACATGGAAGCCTGCTGCAGAAATTAGGAAGAGGTTTCCTGATTTTACACTTTGAGGACAAGGTGAGACTTGAAGAGGAGGCAGTTGTTAGTAGGGGACCCAATACCACATAACATTTTATTTATGTTTTCCTTTTCTTATATGTTTTAGTCTGTTGGGATTTCCATATCAGGATAGGAATCAGTGAACAGGGTGGTTCAGAAGGTATGTAATAAACCCGATTACCAAATGGATATATACTGGAAGGATGAGGGATGAAACCCTAAGTAAATGAATTACCTCTTTGAAGCTGAGTCCGCGGGTGTGTGAGTCTTGTTAGCGGAGGCAACACATGGTTCCATATTGTGTCAAGAGTAAAAGTGATCAACAAACACTAAAACACAGACAGAAATGAGAACAATGACTTCTAAACCTACTCAACAATTTGGCTGCACTTTTGACTTTTAATAGACTTGATTGTGCATTATTATGTCACAATCCTCTGACCCAATTTTATGGAGATAGTATTTAAAGGAGCCTAGATAAAAAAAGATTCAAGTGAATATCCACTTTCCTTTTATTCAAAGGATCAACCAATTGCAAAATAACAGATAGGACCGGTAAATACAGTCATGTACCTGATCTATGGCAGCAACTATATCTGCAGCAAATCCTCCAAACCTCTTGTAAAGGGCCTTGTACACAGCAATGCTGCAACAGAAGGATATTCAGCCATAGAGTTTACAAAAATAACTAGTTAATTACAGTCGCAAAGGTATGTCATCACTAACTGAGCATGAGGTGCCATGCCACTTGCATTGCCAAAATGGTGGCCTGCGACAATGACAGGAATGTTGTGGTTCCCAGCAGCAATGGAGGCTGTATGCCTGTACATTATGGCCAAACAGTTAAACTTCCAGTAATGGAAGAATATACAGTAACAGAAAAAGTTTTATTGTCTTTCATGTTAAAAATTAAAAATAAAAAAGCAACATTCATAATTCTATAAATAGTGGTAAGCAGTTATTCTATCTTTGAACAGTAAAAATCATGTTCCTACCTTACATAAGTAAAAAAACCGTCATAAAAGAAAATTTTTAAAGAAAGAAGCAAAAAGACTCACGTTCCATGGCCATCTCCATCAAAAGGGGAAGCATAATCTTCACTGGCATTGAAAAGTCCCCTTGCAATAGCGGAAGCAGCAAAATGACAGGCTCCAATAAGCTTGCGATTGCAAGAGCCAGATGGAAAATCTTTGGTGATTTCACAAGCACCAGAAAAATGTGGCGGGACTGGATAAGGCTCAGTGGAAATGTCATCAGAAAAACTGGGGTGTGTGGGATCAATCCCTGTATCAATAAATCCAATTACTATGCCCTCTCCAGCCACATCAGGTCCACCTTCTATTACCCAAGCTCCACCTGGTAGACCCAAAAACTCAGGAGTATGTGTGGTTGCAAGTCTTACAGAGAAATCTGGCACCACATTTGTAACTTCTTTTCTATTTTCAAGCTTCTTGGCCTGCAAACAAACACAAGCAGTCCATTGGAAAGTTGTGAGACAGTTGAGACTGCACTTGGTTATCACTGATCTGGGACACTGGTCCTCCAAGCTTATACTCATGGATTCCTCATAAGCTTTTGACAGCCCACTATTTCTTATGGATAGGGAACTTTGATCTAATGCCCAAAACGAACCGTTGTTTTAACAACCATTTGCCAAAAGGCAGTGCATCCTTACAAAGAGCAAAAGAAATCCAAACCATTTTCCAGATAGACATAAAAAGCCTTATGAAACTCAAGGACTACTACTTATTATGAAAGAGCATACAAACTACCAAACAATTAAAATATATACAAGCCCACCAGGAACGTCTGTTTTCTGCAATCAACACCATAACCTATTAGTCTATAGAAAGATCAGCAGTTCGGGGAGGAAGGGGAGGCATAGACCTCGAGCTACCAAACACAACGACAATTGGCAAGCCAAGAAAATGTGAAATTGCTTTACAAATCCGTGAAATGAAAAGTTAAATTAGGAAATCATAGGGAGCATCTAAGCTATTTAGACGTTCAAACTATGTATAAGAACTACGAATCAAAAGATATCAACAATGTTAACGACCTGAACTGTCACAAAGAGACAAAAATGCTAGTCTGAATTATGCAGAATCTGTTTCAATTGTTAAGAAAAGAAACTAGCTATATATGTAACTAGACCATGTAGCATGTAGCATATATTTTAGTGCCAAACTGAACGAACACTCCCCCCATCAAGAAATATGAGATTAAATGCATAACCATAGACTGTAACAATAAAATTAAAGGTATAAAAAAAAAGGAACAGAAACATATGTAAAACCCTTTCATTATAGAATACCTGCTGGGGGGATAGAAAGACTGCAAATCCATTGATCAAGTAGTGGTAACTGTAGAGCTTCTGGTAGCTCTCCCCTTTAAATGTCCGCTTCAGAAGTGAGTCTTGGAAGCGGATCAGATAAGAAGTGTTATGAGGATCAGATCTTGAACAGTTACTGGTAAAACAAATAAGAAGAATATCAAATGAGTCGACTAGAACCTGAAATACAATTCGCCTCGCAACAGCCAGTGTACAAAATCACAGCAATGTAGTGTTCTATATAGAAGGAATTAAACCAAAGTCAAATATACTGTAGACCGAAAGAAAGCAGGTCAATATTCTAAACAAATTATATCTCAAAGAAACAAGATAAAACAATCCAAAGATCTCCAAAACAGACATAGAGACAACAACTTGGATGCTGTTTTTATTCCGCGATCAAACGAATGATTTATCTACCGTAACACAAACAAATCCCCCAAGAAACAAAGAAAAGATGATCCAGAAATTAAGGACTTGTCACGCGTATCAAATCCAGGAAGTAGCATTTGTAATTGCCTTAATGGATCAATCGAAACAACCAAACCAGACATGCAGAGGAGAAAGAGAGAGAGAGAGAAGGTATGTCTGCCTGTGTGTCGTAACAAAGTCCGGATAAATGCCACTTGGAAGCCATCAAACGGAAGCAACAAAAATGTGGTGATAATAAAAAAAATTCTAGGTGGCAGTACATCAATCATCTTATTTACGCAATAGAGAACCTGAAGATGAAAAGAAATAGCAAAGACCAAAAAAGTTGGTTGCATGAATCGCCTGGAACAACACAAGAAGGCTACAAGCAACTAACCATTGGTTCTGTCGCGTCGTTAGCTTGCCTCTTCGTACATAGCTAAGATCATTATCACTCTTTCTCAAACCAACCAGATAGTTAAGAGTTGGTGGCTGCTTTAGCGTCACAATATACACCATGGGCGTCTCATTCTGAGGCAGGACTACCCTACCAAGCCCCAGAAAAAAAACAAAAAATAAATGAACCGAAAAGCAAGAACACTTGTTTGTGTTTATGTTCTCCATCAACGGACTCCTGGAAGAACCTGAAGAGAAGGACCCCTCAAACTCTCAACCACACTCTTCAATCTTCAATGGACCATAGGATTACCAGACTTTTTGCCTCTCAACCTTGTGAAAGGAAAAAAAGACAATGATTGAATAGGCCTCTGGAAAGAACAGGGAGCACAGAGACAGTTGAAAGAAAAGGTTGATGCAAAGTTGGGAATTTGGAATATTTGCAAGTTTGGGCATAAGAACTTGAGAGCAGACAAAGCTACTGTAATTGTATATCCACCTTTATACACAGTCTTTTGCTTGC
Organism: Nymphaea thermarum; assembly: GCA_011799765.1. NCBI lineage: Eukaryota > Viridiplantae > Streptophyta > Magnoliopsida > Nymphaeales > Nymphaeaceae > Nymphaea > Nymphaea thermarum. Next base: position 19,535 of record JAANDH010000925.1, read on the forward strand.
CAGTAGGTTTGTATATATATATATATATATATATATATATATATATATATATATATATATATATATAAAGAGGCCACTACACACAGTCTGCTATGCTCATTGTTGAATGGTCAGTTTTCTTTTAAACAAAAGGAGCATCGGTGGGAAGCTGCCTTTGCAGGGCGAGGCTCTCTTTTTTTACCACGACAAAATTTTTGTAGGGAGAAGAATTGTTACCCTTATGAGTTTTAAAAAAAGCTATTTAAAAAAATTTTAGAACAAAAGTGAGCGATTCTGAAACATTTTCTTTCTTCGTGGTTCGATTTTGTAAAATTGAAAAAGGGGAGGGTTTTATGATCGCACGAGCTCTCGTCCCTTCTTTATTTCAGGAAAACGAGAGCGGGGGAGAGAAAGAAGAGAGGCAGTAGGAGAACACGAGAGGAAGAACATGAGAAGGGAAGAGAGAAAGAGGGAGAACGAGAGAACAGACGAGGGAGGAAGGGTCAGACAAGAGATTGAGAAATAAAGGGAAGAACGGTAGAAAACATAAGGTCATCCAAATTTCAATTTTTGGTTCAAGTGATGTATAGATTAGAGGTTTGAATGTCTGCTCAATAAATGAACTTGTTCACTTCCTACATACACACACATATATATATACACTCAACACACAAAAAGACAGAGACTGATTGAACTAGTGCTATTTTGAGTATGGAATCTCAACCTTTTCTCACTTTCTCATCTAAATTTCTCTTCCCTTATTTTCTTTCTTTTCTTATGATATGATCATTGTTCCCGTCCCAACAATGAATCGAATCATGGGGAGAGAAGGAGACAATTTGCTGGTCTTAAAAATGAGGTTGATTTATGTTTTTTAAGTCTGTCCAACCAGTTGAATGTAATAGAAAAATTTTATCATTGTGAGAAATATTCAAGGAAGATATGGTACCTTGGCTCCTGTTCTTTTTGGAATAGAACCGAATATGGTAAAAGGCAAGTAATGGTTACAAACGTTAGAAACCCAAGCTCTGAGTGGGAATGGATCTGCTTATTATAATTGGCACCATAGTTGGTACAATATTTGGACCTATGACTGCACACATCTTCTAGGATTAGGGTAAGTAAGTATCATGGTTTCTAACCTTTTGTGAAAGAATGAAAGCTATTAAAGAGAATGTTCAGACCAACAAAAGTAGAAGCTCAAGACCAGTCTGTTTTATTCTTTTATTTATTTTTGCAATTGTGTACATTCATATAATGCTTAATGTCCAGACTGCATGCTAACATAATCATAGTAAATTATATTTTGTAAGATTTATGATTAATGGCATTCACTGCATCGCCATATAAAATATGCTGTCATTTAAAATTTCATGATTTTGTTTTTGCATAATTTTTTATATTTCACATCCATGCATTTATAGTGTAGATTTTTCAAATAATGCACAAAAATTTGGTGGACTGCGGAACATTATTCTCAAGGGGGTTGGCACAATCAGTTGAATGGTGGCTGACAGGAGACCACTTTTTATTTTGAATTTTCAAGGTGCCAATTCTTTGTAATGTGAATAAGGGGCGTCGAAGTGTGGTGGGGGCGGTACTCGATTACACCGAAAGTGACTCTATACCCTAAGGAGAGGAGGGATTGAGTGGGGGCTTCCACCTTTTGATAGGTAGTGGGAAACGTTGATATCTAAAAATACTTGGGCAACATTTCTACATGGCATGATGTAAGAGTTGTATCTGTTCATCTCCGTAAAGGAACGACGAGAAGGTAGTGGGCACTCGTGATTGCATGTGCCATTGCTTTTCCTATCATGCCTGAACCTTTGCCAACCGAATGGGACAGGTAATGTAATTTGCATAATTCCACTTAATTGGACGTCTTAGTCTTACGATGGAATTTAACTTTGAACCGAAGTTGAGATCTTATTTGGAATCCAAATTCAAATGTAGTGACCAGCATTTGTGTATAATCAATTAATTGGATCTCTATTGTGGATCACTGTCAGATTCCGGACGGGAATTCATATAACACCGGTTATAAAGCTGCACACGAAGCCCAAATTCAATTAGTAATCAGATCTGAATTTCTTTATCAGATGTGATTAAATGTGTTTGAATTTGAACCTAGTGACTCCGTTTCTTCCCGTACTCACAAGATGCCATCTAATTTGTGGTTTCGTTCTAGTTTCTGCTTCTAAATGAGCTCCATCAATAAAGTTCATTTTACTTGCATGTACAAACGGGCTTAGAATTGGCCAAAAGATATTTTATGCATATAATATTGATTTTTCATATTTAATGAAAGAGAGCAATGACGAAGAAGTGGGCACAGGGGAGGAGGCAGGGGGTGCTTGCAGGGGTCTTGGCCCTTTTTAAAAATTCAAAAATTTATACATAAATTTTAAAACTTTTTGCTTTAACTATGTAAAACATTTAAAAAAAATCTATTTTGGCTTTGTTAAAATTTTGACATTATAATTTGGTTTTTGTAACAGAAAATTCCTGGCTTCGCCTCTCTGTGGGCAGTCTTCATTAAACATTACAATGAAATTACAATGATGTATGGGCATGCACAAATTGATTGAGCATTATTGAGTCTAACCATCAATAGGGTCGGCAAGTGGGGATGGAGGCGTCGGCAAGTGGGAATGGAGGCATAATTATTTCGAGAGGCCAACAAAGTAGTATATAGTGGAACACGTGCATCCCATTGACATATATATCGAAAGCCAACAGGCTGTTCTTGGCGGGCCATGCTGAAGGCAGAGAGGTGCAAATAATGAAGGGCGGCGACAACCATAAAAAGACAATATTCAACTTGAAGATTCTGCACGTCAGCTGAGGTGATCCAAGAGCGCGGCAGATTTAATGCTTCAAGTCAGTAAACGCTCGGTGATAGACCATCGTCCCTTACATGCCACATACCTCCAATACCATCAATGTCCAATCTAAAATTGTAAATGCGAACAGAAGAGAAAAAGTACATAGAGATGTCAATGAATCATATTTGAATCCGCTTTGCAGATATTTGCATATTCAGGTTCAAACGTGAATGAAGAAAAGTCGTACTTAAATCTGGATCTGAAATCCAATTTCATCCAATCCAAATCTAATATTTAAATTGACATCCGAATTTTAAAATGAATTGGTACTGAGATCCATATCTAGGTTCATATCTGAAGAAGATTCTAGAAAATGGATATGGATATGATGTAAAGATCTGCATCATGATCTTATGAAGATCTGAAATTTGAAATAACGGAGCAGAATATATGAAAGATAGATCACAAATCTAAGATTTGGATGTGAGATCCAGATATGCAACTTGGATATAAAATCCGGATATGAAATCTGGACATGAGACTTGGTTCGACCTCGGGTAGGTGGGTTCAAGCTCAGCCACTTGTACTGGACATGGGCTGGGTTCAGTTTGAAATAAGTTCAGACCTAGGCTGGGACGCTGGGTGCAGGGGCTTAGTCTAAGTGCTCTTTTTACAACCCGGTTCAGTTGAAGTTTGAAGTAGGCTCAGCTTGGGCTCGAGCCTATTGGGTTCATATAAAGTTGTTTGAAATGCTAACTTAGGTTCATGTGGCTCCTAATTATATTTTGTGAAACATGTGGGTCATGTAGGCATTCTAAAGGTGCGTAGGGTAAAAATAAGACATCTTGTGAAATTTGGTGGAAAAATTGTTTCCCCCTCCAAAGCTAAAAAATTCAATTTTTACGTTATCTAGAAGACTTTTTCTGAAGGCTGCGCAAGGTCAAAACAGAACTTTTGATCGGAGCCATGTTTGACTGGTCTATAGCTAGAACTACTCTCTTGAAGGATGATTGCAACCATATAAAGAAATCAAGAAATTAATAAACAAATTGATCATAATTTAACTTAGAATATTGATCTACATTGAAAGGGGATGTCTAGCATTGGACAACCTTTTGTAAATCTGTAAAATAGAAATTTAGCTCAAATATGGATAAATGAACTGAAATCAAAATCCAAATTACTCAATGGATACTAAAGAATATGATCATAGGTATAAGCTGACATGTTTTGAATTGAGAGAATTTTAGCCCAAACCTACTAAAGCTGGTGCAAGAGTGTTAGTTTGATATTAGGACAAAGTTCTAGAACCAAATTTGGACTTTGAAACTGAAGGTAACTAAGAGGTCGTTTGATGGCCACTGGACACGCGGAACAGGACACGCGTGTTCTGTCTCATCAAAATTTTCATCAAACACTATCCACTGGACAGACTGGACACGACAGACAACAGGACAAGAGTATAAATTGTTATCTTGTTCCATGTTGTTCCGAGCTAACCCCCGGAACAGACAGAACTCTCTCGCCCACGACCACCGTGAAGCCCCGACCCGTCCCCGACCCCGCTGCTGCGAGAGAGCAATGGTATAGAACGAGAGGGTGACCGCAGTCATCAGCCATTGGGAACAAGTCCGTCGTCATCGTCATCTCCCTCTCTTTTTGGACGATTTTAAAATGTTAATTGATACTTTTTGCATTTTTTCACCCCGTTGTTCATGTCTTGATACCTCATTGTGAAGCTGGTTATTTTCCTTCTTAAATTCCTTATTCTTATTCATATGTGAATAAGCACCTTCTTGAATCCCATCTCAATATTATGTACAAAGATGTTCCTTTTCAAGATGAAGGGTGAACATTTGGTAGTGGTCAAGACTGGTGGTGATAAAAAATTAGCTTTCCCGTGGATGTTTGCACTTGATACTTAACAATTCAACCTTCATGTTTTCCATCTCTTGGCAAATATTTTCCTGTTCCTTTCCTACATTTTTTCTCTTTTGAGTTTGTCTTTTTTATTTTTCTTATCTCAAATTTTTTGTCCTTTTCATTGATTTCAAGTTCACTTCATATATATCAATATGTGTGTGTGTTAAAATAACTGAATCCTAATGTGTTTCCAAGGCCGATGAAACAACCAAGACTGGTGGTGATAGAAAAGAAGCTGCTGAAAGCACGTTCCTGGCGTACAGATCAGATCTGCCATCTGCAACCTTGTTTATGCCATTCATGCCAGATCACAAACATAATTATTATGCCAGATTACAAACATAATTATGTATGTAACCATACAGATGTAGGCTCATAAATATAGCCAATTTCCCCCAATGAAGCATCATAGGCGTTGTTGTTAACCACACACAAATATAATAGTCAAAACTGATTAGAGAATATACAAACACCGAATAAAACAAACAGTTCAGATAAACAAACACCAAACAAGACAGTCAAACAGATAGAACTAACCATGGAGGCACAAACATCGAACAAAACAGATAGATCGGACTAGACAGAAACAAACATCAGACAGAACGGACAGAACAGACATATACAAAACAAACGTCAGACAAGAAGAACGTAGTGTTCTGTTCTTAAAGTAATCAAACAGTGGACAATGAACATCATTGTCCATGAGGACAGGACAATAGTGTAATGGACAGGACATCCTGTCTGTCCTGTCCTAATAGATAGCAATCAAACGACCTCTAAGGGAATACTATGTGTGCACTAAAGAGAGCTTATGTTTAGCTCGTTTTGGCTTAACATGGTCTTGGTGTTCCAAAATTGGAAAGTGAAATTGGTCTCAATGAACTGATTAAGTTAGAGCGAGCTGATTTTGAGCTGAGAAAACCCTAGCAAGCTGGCGCCAATGACTCCTGAAGTTTTGTAAAGCTAAAATAGCATAATTGCTCAATTGTAGGCAAATTTTGGAGTTTTGGTGAAAATCCACACTTTCTAGGTTAGGGTGACAAAATGCAGGGCAAAATGGTAATTTTGCAGCTATGGCAATCTGATCCAGGTTTAGGTACTCAATCTTGAGATGAAATTTGCTTGTGTGGTTCAGTAAAGACCTTTGTTATTGAACTTTGGTTTATCAAAACCAATTTGTAAATCTCATGATAAGGGTAAAACAATCATTTAGATCGGTGAATTGAGTGTTCACATATATTAATTTTTTTATGTTAGTTTTTTTTTTCAAAATGGTTTAATTTGATATCCAATTCAAATCAAATACGTTGGCATCTCTAAGCACACATGCATATCCTTAATTCATCACCCAATAACTAGGTAGTTGACCAAGGATTTTTTATTTTATTTTATCTTTTGCAAGATTGAGGTGATGAGGTAATTCAAATTTGAGGACTTCTCATCAACTTCACTCTGCACTATATATATATATATATATATATATATATATATTATAGAATCAGCCAGCTATCTCTATGTTTCAAGTATTTCGTTGTTTAATACCAATTTGTTTCCATTTTCACATCCTCGTAAAGTCCTATTTGAACCCTTTAAAAAGAGAGAAAGTTTGTTCTATTCATTGCACACTTTTGCTTGGATTGCAGCTATCTAGTTAGCATACTAATCTAGTTAACTATCAAATTGTTGTAAATAGTGCAGGTATTGTGTTGTTTTTGATACATTAGATGGCTCTTCCAACGTTGATTGTGGTGCTTCAAGTAGAATTCTTCCAATATTGATTCTGGCTTTTACCAGGTATTGTGTTGTTTACGGTCATAAAACAAGTTGGATTCTATAAAATTTTTGAATTTGTTCATAGAAGATGAATTACTTTTTAAATTTATTTTTATGATAGACAAATTATAATTTCTAGAAATTCTAAATGGTAATAGTTTTTCGTATTTGCTACCTTATATGCCACCCAATTTAGATAAGGAAAGCGTTCATAGATGAGATGCCACCTCATAGAGTGGGCTGAGGACAAGCTCTGGCAATTGAGAGAAACGTTGTTCCTTAACAAGCAGTGGTGGTTTTGCTGATGGCAGTACTGGACTTGGGTTCATCAGTTCCATGGCTTATGATAGAGGGTGAGGGGGTTTGGGCTGAGGATGTTGTGGTGAAACAAGAAGAAGTCGATTGCATGGAGAAGAGTTTCGGAGCAGTCAGCCATGGGTTTGGTAGATGCTGAGGGAGTGACGAGGAGCCTTCCTTTTGAAAGAATGAATCTGACAGAACTGTGAGTCCAACCAATGTCCAGTCAAATTTACATATTATAGAATAGGTTTCATTCAAAACTTGTGAGAAACTTGTGAGACATGTTTTAGTGATTCTTTCCAGGATAGTGGTTCAAATTTCAAAAAGGAAAGTAAAGCATTGGCTGAAGCCTTGAAGATTATACAATTATATGTTTAACACATAATTGACATGATATATCTTAGGTAGCTATGTTCTTCCTTAGCTTATCTATCATTATTACAAACAATATCAACATGGTTCTCAAAGTATGACTGAGAACATGATAAAAAAAAACACATGATTGGTGGTCTTGCTTCCAAGGCAAAGACATTGGATATTGGCTTAGCTTTCTTTTCAACTACTTGAGAAACTAGGCTTGATCAGTTCAGTATGATGGGGAGATCACAGACAAAAGGATTGAAGCCTTGCACACCACTATTTAAATGGCAAGCAGTGACATTGAAGAGTGGGAATATGGCAAGGCAACCTTCATCTTCATCATTGTATATGTAAATGGTACTGACAATATTGATATCAAGACCCTGAGCACTTAACTGTAGTGGTTGCTACAACATGGAAGTATTTAACAAAGGCAATTTGTGGCTTCACAGCTTTTACAGTTTGTCTTGGTTGTGATTCTGTAAGCAAAAGCTACCATATTGATGAAATCTACATAAAAGAAAGCAAGAGAAGAAAAAGAGTAAGATATGGATGTACACTCATGACAGTCTATCAAATTTAGTTTGAGACAATGATTTTTCGTTGTAATTCATTTTTTGATATATGAATTGTATAATTAAGAATGAAATTTCAATTTTAAAAACTTTTGTTGTCTAATTTATATATATATATATATATATAAAGGCATCAATTTAACATGATCCCAAATGAACCTGACAGGGTTTGGCATCGGTCGTCCAAATCTTGCATTATCGAACGAACCACGTTCTTTCACCAACCCCACCATCTCACCCCACTTACCCTCTCCACCCTACGCTCTTACCTTCTCCACCCTAATAGCAGCATCTTTTTCGGTCCAGAGTCTCTTTTTTACCACAGTTCACGTAAACCATCACAACAAAGAAACTTCTTTAGGTTTGTCTGTCATCTTTTTACCATTGTTCATAACACCCCTTGCTCCTTTCCATTGTCTAATGCATGGGAATTATTGTAAAGTAATATACATTCTATCTTTTCTTTTCTTTTATGTAGTCCAAACAAACATGATTTTAGCAATTCACTCATTTCTATCCAAAACATACTTTATAATCACCTCTTTCCTTCCCTTCCCTTCCCTTTCCCTTCCTTTCTCATTTCCTTTCCCTCTTTTTCTTTTCCTTTCATTTCCACCCCTCTCCTTCCTTCCCTTTCCCACCATCCAAACCCCACTTGTTGAATGTCTACATACCCCATTTATAGTGTTGGGGCGCCTTTACCAGACCAAGAACTATCAACTTTACTTTGCACATTCTAACACATTTTAAGTGTTATCCTAAGTCCTATATGCATGTATACTCAAGTTAAGCAAAATTTTTAAAAGGTTGATAGAGATTTTCAAGACATTAAAGTATAGTTTTGGTCTAAAATATAATGCCCATGAGGTAGAACTATGGACTTATGGGTATTTAATGAACCCCACATGGCAACAACTTTAGGCTGAAATGTAAAACATCAATTAGTTTAAATAATAAGTTGTTCAAAGAAAAGATACTTGAAAATCATCTGAATTATTGCAATATTGTCATTGGACCTCAAGTGCAAAAGGAAATTTATATTTGAAGGTAGTTGTAAATCAAGTGTTTTGAAAAGAGGGGAAAATGCATGGTTTCTAAAGTGTTCTCCTTGACTTTCAAGGAAGTTTCAAGATTACCCACTCATTCAATTACTACCTTATTAGTGCTTCATCTTGTCTTAGCTTTTTAGAAATGTGCTTGTCAACATTAGTGTAATCTATAAGTGCATCACATATGTATGCAAAATAATTTTTCTATATGCTTAAGAAATAGGTAAATTATTCATACCATAGCATACAATTATAGTGCAATAAAAAAGAAAACTCGTTGAAAATTTATGAGGGGAAATTTTCATCTAGATAGTCACTCAATAATGTATTGAAAGCTTAGCGGGCCATCACTAGAAATGAATGAAGGTTTAAAAAGGGGTAGAGGATGAATTTGCATTTTAAAAGTAAAAAAATGACGTGGTCAAATCAAATTAGCATGTACATAAAATGAATCTGAGTATTTTCTCAGGGTTGGTTGCATGTCATGAAATCATCTATATTTAAGCCATTATGATGATCAAACTATAAACCGAAAGAGGTAGATAGAACCAAAAGAGAAAGAGAGAGAGAGAGAGAGATACTATAGACATAAAGTTTAAAAAGAAAGAGAAATAAAGAAAGAAAACGAGAAAAAAAGAGAAAAAAATAAATACAAAAGAAAGAGAGGAAAAAACAGATAAGTTACAGAGAAAGAGACGTTAAAATGAGAGAAAATAGAAGTTAAATTAAGCATGAGCATTGGGTCAGCCCAGCCCAACCCGGCCCGACACCCAAAACCCGGGCCCGAGCTCGAGGCTGGTCCGAGCAAGGCCCCATAATTAAAACTTGAGCTCGAGCACGATCCATTAAATTAAAAAAATTATTTTTTAATATAAAAGAATATAACAATAATTAATCATAATAAAAATATTATAATTATATATATAAATAAAATAATATTAAAAAAAATAGCGGACCCACCCTAGCCGGCCCGATGCCCTTCTTTTCGGGGCTGGGCCAAGTACTGGGTACCCACCCGCGGCCCAGCCCGGTGTCCAGGCTTAGTTAAAATGAGAGAAAAGTTAAAGATTAAAGAGAAAAGTTTTTAAAAGAAGGAAAGATTAGAAGAGCGAGTGATTTAAAGGAGAAGGTGAAATATCTTCATAAAAATAAAAATGAAGAGAAGATTTGCCTTAGTCATGCTACCATAACTCTAAGGAGTATCATAAGCTTTGGAGAGGCTCTAAGACGTTCATTGGCTTGCCATGTAAGGTAGATATCGGAAAAATCTAAAATAAAGATATTCACATACCTTTAAGAAAAGAGATTTGATGTATAGGAAGGTGCTTAGCTCTTCCAACTAAAGGGAACTCCTTGATTTGCGGTTTCAAAGAACTAGGCATGAACTCTTAAAGTCCTTTATAAGCTCCTCCAAGGTTTCCAAGAGAAAGAGAGAAGTTGATGGAATAGAGGAAGAAAGTTTAGAAGAGGAATGAAAAGGCTCCAAGAGGTTGATGGATATTAGAAGAATGAAATGAAATGGGTATTGATAGGGGGAAGACGCTCAATGGCATTATAAGAAATGATATTTTTAGAAAATGATCATGCATGATGCCTCGGGCAAGGTTTGTGATTTGGATTTAGATCTGAAACCAACTCCAAATAATGGGGCAGATCAAATTTATGATTTTTGAGCTGAAAATGGATACAAACTGTAGATATGGATCGTATATAGACTTGGGTTTGGGAATGGATCTAAGACTTAGACTGGGCGTGGCTTTGGATCAAAATTTGAAAATGAAGATTGAATCACAAATTTAGATTTGAATCACAAATTTGTATCTAGATCTCAGATTAGGATCTAGATATTGGTAGGGGACAAAAACATGAAATTAGATCTAGTTTTTATCTGGATCTAGAATTTGGATCCAATGCAAGAATTTGGATCAATTGGGTTTTGTGATTGGGATTTGAAACTAGGTTCAAATATGAAATTCTGTTTTGGATATGGATTTGAATATGAAAGCCACTTTGGATCTGGATCTAGATTTAGGGATCTATTTTGGAAATGAAAATGGGATTTGGATCAAGGGCTTTGTTTTTTTATCTAAAGCTTGGATTTGGATCTAAGGATCTAGAACCGGTTTTAGATCCTGATCTAGATATAAATATCAGTTTTGTATTTGGACCCAAATTTGGGTCCAAAGCTAGGTTTTGGAACTAGGGTAGAGTTTTGGGGTCCCCATATGAATTTTTGGACTGCATCTGAATCTAAATATGGATTTGAATTATAAAACATGTCTAGATTAGTTGGGCTTGAGTCATAAGTCCAAAATTAGATCCAAATGAGTTCCAAATAGAATTGATCAAAAGCAAGGAAAATTGAAGCATTTGAGGCCAAATATCCTTGAAATTTATTGTAATTTCGTCATAAAATATTTAAAAAAAATGCTGAATGTAGAATTTTGAAAAATTTGAGGTGATTACATGACAAGTAGGAATCACTCAAGTTCCATTTCCTAAAGGGCTTGATTTATGCCCGACAATGGCACTAGATGCAATAGGAGAAGGGGGATTGGACCTAGTGGGAAGAGGGAAGGGCTCACAATAAGAAAGAGAAACAATATTAAAAAGGAGGGAGAAAGTGGGCTGAAGTTGCAATTTAAGTGGTGACTTTATTGATCACCGACTAAACACTTACTGATGCATTGGCCTGCAGTGTTGGTGAGAATTGTAGTACTTCTTCCACTAGTGATCAAAGTAAATATCAGTGACATCACTGTCGTCACTGATGTTTAAGTAGCAGTTGTCAGTGAATAGACACCACACTTGTCACCTTAACTGACAGGTAGATTTGACATCAATGTGGGCATGATATTCACTGACTTTTCATAGAGAACGTTACTCAAGACCGACAAAAGGAAACTTTCATTGTCATGTGGTGCGTTAACATCACTGAAGAAATGAACATTCAATGACACGCACTGCAGACCAATGAACCTAATACATTCTGACTTGGAGCCCAGCTGGCAATGGCCGTGAACCATGGCGAGACAAGTGGCTAAACGTCAAGGGAGGTCAGCACCTGCCAAAGAGAGGGCTTATGCAGTTCCTCACAGTTCCACCAAGCCATCAGGGAGAGGTATCAGACCAGAACGCGCCCACCAGCCTTAGCCACACTCAGACTGGCCGTAGGCACATGCAGGTCAGACCTAGACGAGCTGACTCGTCACGTTTTTTTCAATTCTCTTTTGCTTACAGAACTAAACCGGTTTATTAAGGATTTAGTTTTGCATATATCGTTGAGACGACATGAACCGACTTCACGAGATTCACGCTCGAACCCTGTTCCAGACTTCCAGTGGCTATAAATAGCTGGAATTCTTATAGTTTGAGGACATGCTTTTGAATGAATTGAGAAGGGCAAGATCCCTTTTTCCGGTGAGACACCGGAGTTTTTTCCACAACGAAGACCACTCGACCGACGTTCAAAGCCTTACACTCCGACGAAACATCCAATGCATAAAACACGCACGGTCGAACTATTTGACCTCTGCTGGTTTGAACTGTAGCAGACGCCAGATTCTGCTACACGAATTCTGATGGCGTCTCACGACGACTCACAAATTCCATCAATGATGCGCTTCAATCCGATCTTAATGTGCATTCCATCCAACTTCTAGCAGTTTAGAGGCAGAGATCGAACACAGCATACAGACGAAAACCCAACGGTCGTTTCCAGGAATCTGGCAGTGATCTTTCCATTTGTTCTTCAGATTTTTTGGTCGATCTTGAATCCAGGCAAGTAATCCTTTGTTTAATTGAATTTGTCGACGTTTGGATTGCGAATTGGTCAAATTATTGGAGTCTTGACTGGATTTAACGAGCGGCAGAAGCCATCGGCATTGTTAGACACGTCTGGTGTTTCCGACAGTCGTTTTCCCTTTGATTTGATCGAATTTGCCTTTTAATCTATCATGGAAAATCGTTTTTCTGTTCATAATCCATCCGCGATGGTCCGTGAATTAATTTGGGATTGAACCAGTTGAATTTGCACTCGAATCAGGCAAATTACAATTTGAACTCCATTGCAACCAGCCGTCGATGTATTCCGGTGAGTTCTTGAAATTCCGGCTACGAGAGGCGATTCCGGTGACCCGCTACTGATCCAACACCTTCATCGTTCCTCCTGGAACCCGTCAGAGCAATTTGTGACCAATCCGAGGAGAATTCGATGTGCTTTATTGAAGAGAAGGTGCCGCCGAAAAATAGAGTATCTGACAGAGCTATACCACCTATTCACGATGATTGCACCCCTGATTTTTGTGAAATTGAATCCACTCTGGTGACTCATTTGACATCCTTGATTGATTTTTGGATTCTGTGAGCAATGTTTAATGAAATTTATATATCTATGTTGGCAATCTATCGAGGAATTTCACCGAAGAGTAGAGATATTCACTGGAGAAGCCGCCGTCCATCGTTCGACGATCATTCTTCCTCATTCTTGCGAATTCCAGCGAGTAGTTTGGCGAGCGACACCCATTTCATCATCTACATCATCTGCGAGGCTCGTCTCAGCAATTCTAGTGTTCAGATTGATGGATTATTGGCTGAAAACGAAGTCAGAACCTCCGCGGTAAATGAAGGTAGGTATCAATGAGTTTCCACCACTCACGGCGAACGTAACCACGATTTCCATTTGGAATTGGGTCGAATTGAAGCCCGATGAATTATTCTAATAACCTTGTGCAATTTACTAAAATTTAGAGTGATTTGGAATCATCTTGCTATTTATGTGCTTGCTATCATTGAGAAGGATCACCAAAGAATAGGGAACTACCGCGGGAGGCACCACCTATCATGCGGTGACCTACCTCTGCCTTTCTTCATAACTCCGACGAAAATCGAGCCGATGATGACATCTACACCATCTCCGGCGTCTATAGGAATTGAATGAGTATTTCCAGATTGTTTCATGCTGTTTTGAAGGAGGAATTGCTAAACAAATTTCCGTCGATCGCATAGAAAACTCACTAGCAACATCGACGATGAATTCTTCCACCGCCTCCCCAATTCCACTTGGTTTTGGCATATTGTTGAACTCCGGTGATGCACCTTCCCCTTATTTTCCCGTTAATTTTTTTCTTGTTGGAATCTGAGCTCTTGCAAATTCTGCGTGTGGCAGAACGATCGCATGAGAGCTTAGCTGGAAAGGAAGCCGTGATCCTGCTGCTGTGTAGAGCAACCGCAACCTGTTGTTATCGAACGTTGAATTTCAGCTGTCGAAAAAAGCATCCTCCGACCATCATTGCTGATGAAGTTCACCGGCTGAAGATTCAGCTGTCACAACATCGCTTCCCGAGAAGTAGGTGCGGTTTGTTCGATAGAGATTGTATGCGTGGTTTGGCCGAGATGTCATGTATGGACAGATGATGGTTTCATGGTTTATTAAGGCTGAGTGATATTTTGTATCGAACACGTGTACGACCTGATTTGTACTTTGTAGACAAGTGAGAATTTGGGAGGGTAGACCCATTTTATTGTACCTCATCCTAGGGCATTATTTAGCCGGGGTTGCTGTTCAACAGGACAAAATTTTGTATAGCCACCAGGAGTCGAGGTATTGCAAGCCATCTGACCAAGTCATCTAGTGGGGTCCTAATTGGTATCAGAGCCAATTTGGTGACTATGGCTCGTGTTGGGAGCAAATATACTGGGTTTGATGAGGAGGCAGCAGACTAACATGGACCGTATGCATTTGTCACAGATTTGGAGAGGACGACTACAGAGGTGCGACAGGTTAGTACAGAGATGACTGAGGTCAGACAAGAGTTGGTTCAGATTCAAGGACAGCTCACACGCTTAGACTAGTCAGACATCGTGCTGGAGCACATGGAGGCAATGAGAGTTTGTTTCGAGCGGCAAGACGTATGCATCACGTCTATAGATGGTGATATGCACAAAAGTTTGGCATATCTCCATCGTAACGACCCAGCTATAGCTGCCTCTGAAATGCATAGTCAGCCCCATCAGAGGCATAGATGTCAAAATGAGTGTGTAGATGACAGTTTCCTTAGAGCTGCATGCCGAAACCTCGCCCATGACTTGGAGAAGTTAGATGCGCACAATGCAGACCACGACCTGAATGTTAGAGAGGCGGACAGATTTTACCAAATGCGTGAAGGCCACAACGATAGAAGAGGCCATGAGCATGAGGTGCGACGTGTTAGCCATAGGCGTGATGATGTCCATGAGTTGCAATATCCATGCGATGGATCTCGACCTAGAGAGGAGAGGTCCAGTCGAGGGCCATCTTAGTTCGGTAGCAATGCCAGATCAATCCCCAGCTCTGACCCGAGGGCTGGACACGAGAGAGAGCCAAATGATGAGCGATCGTGGAGAGCACGAGATGAACCCTGTTGCCCCATGCTAAACTTGATTTTCCCAAGTTTCATGGCAAGAAGGCGTAAGATTGACTCTTCAAAGTGGAGCAGTACTTCCATTGCCAGCATATCCCCATTGACCAGTGGATTACGATCATAGTGTTGCACTTTGAGGATGAGGCAATGCAGTGGTATAGGTGGCTGAACCATGTACGCCCAAGGCTGAATTGGGTTGAGTTCGTTGACGAGCTTCTCATACGATTTGGAGAGTCCAGTTTCACTAATTGTGAGGTCGAACTCAAGGATCTCAAACAAGTTTCAATAGTTCATGAATACCAAAGCAGATTTCAGAACCTAGCTTGTATGGTTTGAATTGGCTTGAGTGCACCCTCATTGGCACTTTCATCAGAGGACTCAAGGAGGAGATCAGGATCGAGCTACTGTCCCAGCACCCACGTAGCTCCGTAATTGTTTTGGTTTAACATGCACAATGGAGGAAAAGAACTGACGATTGCAGGCCTTGTGCAAACCAGCTAGACCCTTTAACTCTAACTGAGTCAATACGTCCAACCCCAAGCCCATACAACCACCAAGGAGGACAGAGCCACAACCTTCTACCACATTCGGCCCTCATACGCAATATATTGGGCGACAAGATAGACAGAAGTGCATAAAAAAAGGGCAGTGCTTCACTTGTGACGAGAAATAGGAACATGGTCACAGGTGCAAGCATATGAAGCTGTTCATAATGGAGGAGGAAAGTGAGGAGGAGCAACCTCCCATGGGGACCGAACAGCTTGGCAGCCAAGAGATGATGGCAGATTCAGAGTTACAGGATGAGACTAATCTGATATGTCATTCATTGGCTGACACTATGTGGCCAAATTCGATGAAAGTCATTAGCCACATTGGTGAGCATCATGTGATAGTACTTCTTGATACGGGAGTTATGCACAATTTCCTTAGTTTTGAGGAAGCCAAGACCATTGATTGTAGCTTTTATATGCAGCTTCCTTTTGATGTTCTAGTAGGCGACGGGTCACACCTAGAATGTTCTTTGATATGCAAGGAGGTTGGTCTCACCATTCAGAATGGTTCTTTTAGAGTTGACTTGTATGTTCTACCCATTGGCGGCATGGATGTAGTGCTCAAGGTACAATGGTTGGAGACTCTTGGTGACATCACATGGAATTTTTCCACGATGACCATGACGTTTCCTAAGGAGGGTGGAAACGGCAAGATCTCTTTGTCGGCCGTTAAAACTCCTGTAGAGCCCAAGGGTGCTCTAAAAGCCTTGACAGCCCAACAGCCAGCACTTTGGTTATTGTCAATGGCCTCCGACGTTCCTCCTTTGGTCGAGACAATTGAGGAAGTTCCAGACAGCATTCAAAGGGTGTTAGCCGAATTTGCTCAGCTATTTGCCAAGCCCACATGACTGCCTCCTAGATGCTTGTATGATCACTATATCACTTTGGCAGCTAGTGCCGAAGCAATCAGTGTCCGACCATACCGATATGGCCAAGGGCAAAAGACCGAAATTGAACGCCTAGTTAAAGAGATGCTGGATGGTGGCATCATTAGATCAAGCAACAACTCGTTTTCTTCACTGGTCCTTGTTAAGAAGAATGATGGAACACGACGTTTTTGTATTGATTACCGGGCTCTGAATGAGGTCACGATGAAGGACTAGCACACCATCCCCATTATTGATGAATTGCTAGATGAGTTGACGAGAGCCTCATTCTTTTCCAAGATGGACTTGAGGGCTGGGTATCACCAAATTCGAATGGAAGAGACTGATAATACCCAAGACTGCCTTTAGGACACACGACAAGCATTGTGAATTCTTGGTAATGCCTTTCGGTCTCACGAATGCCCCCGCTACATTTCAGCGATGTATCAACGATCTCTTTCGGGAGCATTTGCGAGATTTTGTCTTGGTCTTTTTCAATGATATTCTGGTCTATAGTAAAGATATCGAGCAACATGAGCGCCATTTGAGAACCGTATTGCAGATCCTTAAGGAAGAACACACTATACACCAAGATATCTAAGTGTTGCTTTGGCCAGACTTCAGTGAGTTACTTAGGACACATAGTGTCCAAGGACGAGGTGGGGGCTGATCCAAAAAAATTACACGCTTGGCTGCTTCCCAAAGATCCCAGAGGATTACACGGATTCCTTGGTTTGACAAGGTATTACAAGAGGTTTATTCGGGGATATGGGATGATAGCTACTCACTTGACACAAATGTTGAAAAAGGGAGTCTTTGCTTGGACATATCGGTCTCGTCATGCCTTTGCGTGGCTCAAAGCTGCCATTGTCTGCCCTATCCTAACAGTTCCAGATTTTATGCTCGACATTGTGATCAAAACAGATGCAAGCGTACCGGGTGTTGGTGCTATTCTTAGCCAAGTCAATCATCCTATAGCTTTCATGTCAAAGGCCTTACCAGTCGAGCCAAACCGCTCTCAACCTATGAGAAACAACATCATTGTGATTGTATTAGCAGTTCAAAAGTGACAGTCATATCTTCTAGGCTGACGGTTTGCCGTTTAGATAGACCATTGTAGGCCCTGCTACATGTTGAGACAACGTGTATCTATACCAACCCAACAACGATGGTTGGCCAAGTTGCTTGGGTATGATTTTATCATTGAATACAAACGAGGCGTAGAAAATTCAGCAACTGATTCCCTATTTCGTTTGAGTGAGCATATGACGACACTGTCCAAGATTGACATAGAATTATGGGTCCATCTAGCGACCGAGTAGGATGATGATGATAGCATTCGCCAGCTCAAGGCATCATTACAACAACATCCAGGGTCTAGGATCTCCTTTGACCCAAAAATTGCTTGATCATTACCACACTTCAGTGTCAGCCACCATGAAGGAGTTGCCAAGACCTTGGTCGGATTCGTTACCAGTTTTGGTGGGAAGGGCTGAAATCAGATGTGAGGACATACATTTGACAATGTTAGATATGTCACGACAAAGCCCCCTGGCCACTTCTGCCCTTTGCTGATTCCTACACGACTGTGGATAGACGTATCGATGGATTTTGTTGATGCTATGCCACGTTCTGAGGGAAAAGAAGCTATTCTAGTAGTGGTTGATAGGCTGACGAAGTACAGCCACTTCACCCCTTTACCAAGACACTACCATGGCCGCTTGGTAGCTGAAGTCTATCAGGAGTTTGTGGGCAAACTCCACAGGATGCCTCACACTATTGTACGTGAACAGGACTCCATCTTCCTGAGTGCTTTTTGGCAAGAATTCATGCGGCTCGCTGGTACCAAACTTCACTATAGTACAACACATCACCTACAGACCACATGTTAGAAATATACTTGAGGTGCTTTGCGGGAGAGAGACCAAACACATGGGCCAAGCATCTCTCATGGGTCGAGTTGTCCTACAACTCAAGCCCACATTCAGTGACCGGACTCACTTCATATGAGGCGTTATATGACTATCCATCTCCCTCCATTCCCCACCATGAGGATGGAACAATTGTGGATGACGATATCGATTGCGAGTTACGCAACCGTGGATCCTTACCACACTACACAAGCATTCATAGAGCCTAGAGCTGCATGAAACAGGTAACAAGGGCAGGTCGGATAGGGAGTATGCAATGGGTGACTATGTATGGCTCAAGAGGCTCCCTATGAGACAGAAGTCTTTATTCAGACAGCCTTACTCCAAGCTACTACCAAGGTATTACAGGCCATTCCAGGTCTTGTAGAGGGTTGGTAAGGATGCGTACAGACTTGTGTTACCTCCAACAATCTTGGTTCATTTGGTATTCCATGTTACCCGGTTGAAGCCGCAACATGGAGATCCTCCAAAACTGATAAAGGACATTCCTATCTAGTAGCTAGTGCCACGCTGCATCCTCAATCACCGACAGGTTCAGAGGAATGGATGCCAAAGGCATGAAGCACCTATGGAGTGGGAGGGCATCGATGGAGGTACTTCTTGGGAAGAGCTGGATCAGATTATTCAGCGATTTTCCCATGTTTTAGCTTTGGGACAAACTCGATCTAAGGAGGGTGGATTTGATATGTTCCTACCTGGAGCCCAGCCAACAATGGCTGTGAACCTTACCGAGACAAGTGGCAAAACATCAAGGGAGGTTAGCACTTGTCGAGAGAGTGCTTATGTAGTTGATCACAGTTCCACCAAGCCATCAAGGAGAGGTATCAGACCACATCGCGTCCACCAGCCTTAGCTAAACTCAGATCGGTTGTAGGCGCACGCAGGTTAGACCTAGACGAATTGAGACTCGTTGCATGTTTTTCATTTCTCTTTATCTTAAAGCATAACAGAACTAGTTTATTGAGGATTTAGTTTTGCTTGTATCGCTGAGATGGCATGAGCTGACTTCATGAGCATCTTGCTCCAACCCTGTTCTGGCGACTATAAACAACCAGAATTCTTGTAGTTCGAGATCATGCTTTTGAATGAATTGAGAAGAGAAAGATCCCCTTTCCCGACGAGACATTGGAGTTTTTTCCCCAGCGAAGACCACTCGATCGACGTTCAAACCATTACACTCCGATAAAAGATTCGATGCATAAAACACACACGATCGAACGATTCGACCTACATTGGTTTGAACTATAGTAGACGTGGGATTATGTTACATGAATTCTGATGGGACGCACGACAACTCACAAATTCTAACAACAACACACTTCAATCCGATCTTCTATGCATTCTGTCCAAATTCTGGCAGTTTAGAGGCAAAAATCGAACACAACGTATAGATGCAGACCCGACGGTCGTTTCTAGGAATTTGGCGGCGATCTTTCCATTTGCTATTTAGATTTTTCAATCAATCTTGAATCCAGACAAGTAATCCTTTGTTTAATTGAATCTATCTATGTCTAGATTACAAATTGAGCGAATTATTGGGGTCTTGATTGGATTCAACGAGCGGTGGAAGCCATCAGCATTGTCGGACGTGTCTGATGTTTTTGGCAATCATTTTCCCTTCAATTTGATCGAATTTGCCATTTAATTTGTCGCGGCAAATCATTGTTATGTTCATAATCGATCCGTGATGGTCCATGAATTAATTTGGGATTGAACCAGTTGAATTCACACTCGAATCATGTAAATTACAATTCGAAATCCACTGCAACCTGCCGCTGATGTATTCCGGTGAGTTCTTGAAATTCCGTTCACGAGAGGCGATCCCGACAACCAGATACTGATCCAACACCTTCACATTTCCTCCCAAAACCTATCAGAGCAATTTGAGACCAATTTGAGGAGAATTCGACATGCTCAGTTGAAGAGAAGGTGCCACCGGAAAAATAGAGAATCCAACATAGCTATATTGCATGCTCAAGGCAATTGTGCCCCCGATTTTTGTCTAAAATTGGGATTGAATCAACTCTTCTGATTAATTCTAACATCCTTGATTGATTTCTGAATTCTCTCAGTAATTTTGAATAGAATTCATACATCTGTGTTGGCAATATGTCGAGGAATTCCGCTGGAGAGTAGAGATATTGGTTGGAGATGCCGTCGTCCATCATTCGGTGATTGTTCTTCCTCACTCTTGCGAATTCCAGCGAGCAGCAGGTGAGCAACACTAATTTCATCATCTACATCATCTGCGAGGCTCATTTGAGCAATTCCAACATTCATATGGAAGGATTATCAGTTGAAATTGAAGTCAGAGGGCAACTATCAATGAGTTTCCACCACTCACGGCGATCGTAACCCTGATTTCCATTTGGAATTGGGTCGAACTGAAGCTCGATGAATTATTCTATTAACCTTGTGTGATTTACTAATATTCAGAGTGATTTGGAATGATTCTTGCTATTTTTGTGCTTGCTGTCATTGAGAAGGAACATCAAAGAAAGGGAATTACCGTGGAAGGCACCGCCTATCATGCGGTGACCTACCTCCGACATTCTTCATAACTCTAGCGAAAATTGAGCTTGTGACGACATGTACACCATCCCTGCGTCTATAGGAATTGACTTAGTATTTTCAGCTTGTTTTGTGTTGTTTCAAATGAGGAATCACTGAAATAATTTCCGCCGATCGTACAGAAAACTCACCGGCAACATCGATGATGAATTCTTCCACCGCCTCCCCAATCCCACTCGGTTTTGGGAAATTGTTGTACTCTGGTAGGGCTGGGCGTCGGGCCGGCCCGGCCCGATTGGGCCCGGGCCTGGGCCGAGGAAAACCTGGCCCGGGCCGGGCCCGGGCCCAATAAGTCAGCCCGATAGTGGTTTCGGGCCGGGCCCGGGCCGGATAGGCCAGCCCGGCCCGACTCCCGGGCTCCCCCCTCCCGCAGTCCCGCTCCCCTTCTCCTGTCCTCCGTCTCCTTCTCTGTCTCCCTCTCCCCTGCTCCTGTCCTCCTTCTCCCTCTCCCTCTACTTCTCCCCCTCCTGGCCTCCTCCTGTCCTCAGTCTCCCTCTTCTTCCCCCTCTTTCTCCTCCTCTCCGCTTCCCCTCTCTGTTCCCCCTTTTCCTACCGCTCCCCCTTTCTTCCCCGCAGAGAAGACCACCATCTTCCTCGCAGTGCAGAAGGTGTTCGGGGTCAGCAACGTCGTGAAGATGCTCAGGGAAAAGTGCCAACTTGCGATCAACTCCCTGTGCTGGTAAGCGCAGTGGCGCTTGATAGAGCCGACCGAGGGCTGCTTCGGCGAATTCAAGTGGATGACAGAGGAGCTCTGCTTGTACAAGAGGATGTTTGAGATGCATTGCAGCATCAAGGGCCATGGCGGCACTGGGAAGCCTGAGAATTTGAACGCCCCTGTTTACAGTAACAATAAAATCAATAACAACGTCGCCAACAACTTCAATGGTGTGCTTACTGCTTCTAATACCAACAACAATGGTGGTCTTAACAGTGTACATGAGTTGAACCAGCCCTTCGTCTATGGCTTCAATAAAGGCAACAGTGGGGCGTGGCGGCCAGCTTCTTTATCAGCCTGCAATGGAGGGCACCGACTCTTTATCCCCCCCTCTCTCTTTCTCCTCCTCTCCGTTCCCCCTTTCCCTACCTCTCCCTCTTTCTCCTCCTCTCCGCTCCCCCTTTCCCTACCCCTCCCCCTCTCCCTCTTTCTCCTCTCAACTCCCCCTTTCCCTACCGCTCCCCCTCTCCCTCTTTCTTCTCTTCTCCGCTCCCCCTTTCCCTCCCTCTTTCTTCTCTTCTCCGCTCCCCCTTTCCCTACGCACGCTCCCTAGGAGGTGGCTCCTGCGCTGCCGCGGTCGTCGACTCGCCAACCGGGCCAAACGGGCCGGGCCTGGGCCGGGCTTCAGGCCCGATGGGCCGACCCGGGGAAAACCTGGTCGGGCCGGCCCGGCCCGGCCCGATACCCACCCCTATACTCTGGTGACACACCTTCCCCTTGCTTCGTGTTAATTATTTTCTTATTGGAATCTGAGCTCTTGCTCATTCTGGGTGTGGTAGAACGATCGTATGAGAGCTTTGCTGGAAAGGAAGCCATGATCCTGCTATTGTTTGGAGCAACCGTGAGTTGTTGATATCTGTTATCGCCCCAAATTTTTCAAAAAAGACTACTATTTTATTATTTGAATTTAAATTTTAAACAAAAAAAAAGAAAATTGCCACTATTTGATCCGAAACGAATTTTTAAACCGTTGTCCAAACCAAAACAAAATTCAAATTCAAAACCCAACCTTAGATGCGAGATTCAAATCCAAAATCCAATCATCAAATCCTAGTTAGATCCAAAATCCAAGTTTAGATCCAAATCGGGAATTCCAAAACTCTTCCCTCTTTAATTCAAACATTGAATTCAAATTTTGAATTTTGGCTCCAAAACTTTTCCCTCTTGAATTCAAATCTTTAATTTGAATTTTGAATTTTGGCTCCAAAATCTCTATAAATATCCTCACAATCCTCTCTCTTAGGTATGGGCCAACAATGTAGGAACCTCTCGTACTTCCTCACTTGAAATTATTTTTCCTTAGCTCTCTCTTTTCATTTCCTTCTCTTTCTCCAAGCTTGGAGCAAACTTCATCAAGCAACAACCTTTCAAGGGAGCACGAAGATCTCTTGGAGGCTATGTTGTCATCATCCTAGAGCTTCACTCAACGAGATCTATGATCAATCCAAGCTAAGGTGTCAATTTTCTCCAAGTCTTTCTCATTTAGAAGTATGTAACCCAAATTTCATTCTTTTTTTTTTTACTTATTTTTCTCTCTTCTTCCTCTCCCCATGGCCATATGAGATAGCCATCAAATCTCTATTTTAGAGTCAAGAAGCTATGCTCGAGTGCACTGGGATTGTGAAAAGATGAGATGATCTTTCATTTCATGATTGAATCGTATTCTCTCTTTTTTTGAATATAACATTGTTTTGGTTTCTTCATTTCCTCGATTCTTCATTTCCCCATTGTCATATAAGATAACCCTAAAATATCTATTTTTAGAGTCAAAAGGCTATTCTTAAGTGCACCAGGAGCATGAAAATGTGAAGTGATATTTCATTTCATGCTTGAATTATGTTGTTTCGTTGATTGAATATAGTCTTGTTTAGCTTCTCTCATTTTTCTCTCTTTCTCGTTTGCCCATGGTCATATGAGATAGCCCTCAATTTCTATTTTAGAGTCAAAAGACTATGCTCGAGTGCACCAGGAGCATAAGAAGATGAGATGATATTTTTCTTTTCATAGTTGAATCATGCTCTCCCTCTTAGTTGAATCTCTCTCTCTCACTCTTTTTCCTTCCTTGAATATTGTCCACATATTATCCATGCATAGTTGCTTGGTTTCATTTATATGTGAATGTATGACAAGAATGAGAGTGTGGTTTGGGACCTTTTATCTTTATATTAATTTTAAAGGGTTGAAACTTGTTCAATCCGGAGAAAACCTTCTCGAAATATGTACATTTTAATATGCATTTGCATGTCATTTTGTTCGTTAGTTTCCTTTTTAATCATCCGATTAGGAACACTAATGAGCGCCTTATCGTGTGGTTTGATCCTCTTCCATACCCAACGGTGGAAGACAACATATTCCCTTATAACAAACAAAATGACTATGTTCTATGTTCATACATTAAAAAAATATTTAAAATCAAATTTTTCCAAAACATTTAAAAAAAAAAACCTTCTCTAATGTGGCTTTAGAGGCTTAACTTAGGTTCTTGCGTGAGCCCAAGTTCCCCTTCGGCCTACATCAAAAATTGAAGTCGATGATTTTCAAGTCATTTCTTGATTTTAATATTCATGAAAACATATACATATATACATGTTATATACATATGCATGCACATGAATATCTTTCTTTGTCATTTTCTCATGATTTAATATACTTTTACAAACTCTCATATACGTACATATGAATATATATATATATGTGTATTCCACTTTTAAATCTCTATCTCTTTCTAAAATGATCTTCTCTTATCTATTTGATTTAAACATCATTTTCATAAGCTTTCATATATATATATATATATATGTATATATATATATATATATATATATATATATATATATATATATATATATATATATTATGTAAATAAATATGTATCTTTCTTTTAAATATTTGATTTTATGATTTTCAAGATCCCTTTTTCTCTCTATTTCTCTATATTTCTTTCTATGAAAGTCTTTCATCTTTTCCTCTTATCATTTATGATTTTACCGACTTCACTAAGACCAAAAATCAAGTAATGACCCAATATTGGATTTATGCTTGAGATATATATATATATATATATATATATATATATATATGAATATGTATCTTTCTTTTAAATATTTGATTTTATGATTTTTGAGATCTCTTTTTCTCTCCCTTTCTCGACATTTCTCTCTATGAAAGTCTTTCTTCTTTTCCTCTTATCATTTAAGATTTTAAGTTTTCATTTGCTAACTTCACTAAGACCAAAAATCAAATAATGACCCAATATTGGATTCATGCTTGAGGGTCTACAACTCCATTCCATTTTCAAAAACTTATCTCTTTCATAAAAAATATTTACTACAAAAATCTTATATGTATGTTGTGGTAGGGATGTTTCTAAATGAATATTATAGTAGGAATGAATGATTTTACTTTCAAATCATATATGATCAATGCATTCATGCATCCACATTCACTTAACATCACAAATGACGACAAACATATCTTTAAAAAAATTTAAGCAAGTTGAGATGAAGCTCTAACTAGGTAGTAATCAAATTAAAGCAAAATCTCAAATTTACTGAAAGTCTTAAGAAAACACTAAAATGACTTTAAAATGATTTCCCAAGCTTTCTAAATGACATTTACAAATATTTTCCAACTCTAGTTTTCCTCAAAATGTTTCACATTCTCAAGCAATTCTTCAAGAACATTTTCAAGAGTTTGAAACATCAAACTTTCAATGTTCTTCTACACCGCATATGACAAGGATGTTCAAGTCAAAACAAAATGCATCACTAATAAACATAGCCCTTAGATTGATTACCCCCGTTAAAGGCGCCGAAAATGGTCGATCCTTGTACCGACGGGCGAGTCCCTTTTTCTCTTATTTTCAAAGCAAAATTCATTTTTTGGAGCACTCCAAAAAGCAAAAAATTTTGGAGATGCGAACAGTATAAAAAATTGAATTTCTGATGCTAGAGGAGCAACCAACAACATCTTTCAACTATCACAAAAAACATCCTCCGACCATCGTTGCTGATGAAGTCGACCTGCTGAAGATTCAGTTGTGTCACAACATTGCTTCCCTGATTTCTCAATCTGAAATCAGGTTGAGATCCACCAGGGTGACTTACCTCCACTAGCCCTATTTCATTCTAGTTGTCATCAGACTCTTACTGATTTCATGGATCAAATATGAGGTGTACTTGCGAGGCTAGAGGTCGAGCATAGCTAAAACGTGTCCAGCTTGGTAGCGGTTTAGCCGAGGCCTTCAGAGGCCGATCTACCTCTACACAGACTTACCTCTACACACACTTATCACACTATGAGGAGGCACCGGGTGAGGCCCCGATTGGTGAGACCACTCCTTCACCCTATAGACACGGGAGAGTTGGTTGGTTTGGGGCTGCAGTCACTGAGCTTGAGAGACTTGCTAAGGACTCCTAGAGTTGGAGGCTTAGTTCCGGCTCTTACCCTTGGTTAGTCATCCCAAGAAGTGGGCGTGGTTTGTTTGAAAATGATTGTATGCTTGGTTTGCCGAGGTGTATGGACAGATGATGGTTGCATGGTTTGTTGAGTGAGACAAAGTGATATTTTATATCGAGCATATGTGTACAACCTTTTGATTTGTACTTTGTAGACAATTTTTTATTTGGGAGGGTAAACCCCTTTTATTGTACCTCATCCCAGGGCATTATTTAGCTGGGGTTGCTGTCTGTCAGGGTGAAATCTTGTATTGCCATTAGGAGTCGAGGTATCGCGAGCCATCTCAACAAGTCATCCAGTTGGGGTCCTATCAGAACCAATGGTATCAAGCATTTACTGACATTTGAAGGCAAACATCAGTGAATAGGAAACCTTGACTGATGTGTGCTTGATTAACGTCAAGGAAGGGTGTTTCTTTGATTTTTCATAGTATAATATCAATGGAGATCGAACCTTTACTGATGTTGGCTGCTCACATGTCACTGATGTTTGAGGGTTGCATCTTTTCTGATTTGTGGGTAAATGTTAGTAAAAAGGAACCCTTACTAACACATGCTTTTTATCATGTCCATAACACAATTTAATTTCTCTAGTGTTAAATCTTGGGCCTCTCCCGAATAAGGCATGAAATTGTTTTATGTCAAGATGCAAAGCATGTACGTCCCAGACTGATAACACTCCCCAAAACCTTTTTTTTTTAAATCATCCAAGCTGGGTCATCTTTCAGCGATGGAAGGATTCAATCGATCCTCCTACTAATGAGAAATCACAAACCAAACTATGAGAGCCAGTCCCCTATAACTATCATCCATATAGGATAAGAGAGGTCAAAATATTAAGCGCGGCGTGGTTCAAATTAATTTTTCATGGGGTTCTCACTTTGCTATCCTAGAGCAAAGACCCTTGATTATCTCTAGCATAGAAAAATACCCACCATCAAGTCTTATATTTTCCTTTGTGTTCCTCTCTTGAACCTAATGTTCGGGCTTGAGGCCCTTTCTTCAAAACTCCATTCTTCCCGACCATCCATTTTCATTCCATTCTTTGTGACCGATCAATCTCAAAATCTATGGCACACGTATGGCTATGCCACCGCCATAAGATGAAGCATGGGTGGAGGGAGGGGGGCCGCCTGGGCCATGGCCTTACCCAACACATGAAAAAAAAATTATATTTTGAAAAAAACAATCTTTTTTTAGCTTCACCCAACCCGTCGCTCGTCTTGACCCGACCCGTCGCTCGCCAGCCCCGCCCTCTCTCGCCCTACCCTATTTCGCCCCTCTCTCACTCGCTCCCTCGATCTCTCACCCTTCCTTATTTCACCCCTCTATCTCGCTCCCCTACCTCTCTGTCCCACAGTGCAGTCAAGCGCCGGCCCCGCCCTCTCTGGCTGCTCTCTCTCGCTCGCTCGCTCCCTGCCTTGGCCCACAACCACAACACATGCCTCTCACATGCCTCTCTGGCTCTCGCTCGCTCTCTCCATCCCTGCCCTGGCCCACAACCACAACACAGGCCTCTCTGGCTCTCGCTCGCTCTCTCACTCCTTGCCTTGACCCACAACCACAACACAGGCCTCTCTGACTCTCTCTCGCTCGCTCGCTCCCAGCCCTGGCCCACAATCACAGCACAGGGGCCCTCTCTCTCACACCCTGGCTCTTTCTTGCTTGCTCCCTCTGTGGTGCATAGCACAGTTGTACAGGGGATTCAGAAGTCAGCAGATTGCGTCGGCAAATCGGCACTTGCTCATCAGAAATCACTAGGTCCAGATTCCATCGGCAATGGCATCTACCCCACTTTTTTTCTCTCTCATCCATATTTCTCTCACGCTTGTTTTCCTCTCTTCATATGCAGCCCTAGGTAGCCATTTGTGTCTTCTGCTGCTCACAAGTGAACATCTCTTTCTCTGTATCGTCTAGTTATTGTGCTTCTGCTCTGTGGCTCTTGCTTTTCTTTGGGAGGATGCTTTCATTACTGTTACTGCACCCTATTCTATTGCTTTTGAGTCATTCTGTGTTGGCAGTGCTGCTGTATTATCTTTAGCTTTGGCCTTTGATTCAGAACTAAACGATCAAAATTGGTCGGACATAACCCCAATTTATTACTGTTATGCTTTTTACAGTGAAATATTAACGTAATGGATGATTGATATATATTAGGGATTTAGGGTGGGATAATGCAATATATCTCCCCTGCTTCAAAATTGTAAGAAACTATATTTTATAAACAACACAATGAGTAAACATCCAATCTTTGTTTTTACCATTTACTGATTCCCTAAGTAGGTCACTTGAAATTCAGGCACAAATCCCTACTGTAGTGGTTCGAAGAAAAGGGACAATCAATTTTTGAATTTAAGGGTTTTTACGTGTAATTCACCTTCATTCCTGTAATATATAATTATTAGGCAATAAGTATCCAAGGAGCAGGAACATAACCATATCTGAATCTATCTGTGTGCTTTGTCAAAGTATTGCAGTTTTTGTTCCTCTGTTGTTTATTTTGGATGTGTAGTAAACAATCATGGTATGGACAAGTTTGTATGGTTTGAATATTCCTTTCCTATATTTGATAGTTGTAGCTCATCTCATCAAAGTACCTCTTTCCCATAATCCCTGGTGATTTCGTTCCATGCTTTAATGGAACTCATTGGCTTCTCTACAAATTTTTGCAAAACAGTTCCTGAGGTCAATTACTGTTGACTTATGGACATAATATCAATATTAAATAGACTGTCATTCTTGTAAAAAATAACAAGGCTGATTCCATAAAAATGTAGTTTTGTTCTTTATTTTAAAAAGAAAAAAGTGTTTGAAGGTCCAAATCGGCCTATGGTTTTCCATTTTTTGGTACTCATTGAAACATTTTGGTAAACTAATAACGTGGATGCGATCGCCATGCCTAATGCGGTAAGCCACATCAAGAAAAAAACATGTTTTCTTTAGTATATATCAGATTTTATAAGCCAAAAAGAGATCATTTAACAGTTTATTTTAAGATTAATCTTAATGAATATTAATATTTAAACAATAAAAAAGCTTTTGTTTCTTATAGGTTCATAAATCTTTTCAAGGTATGAGTTTCAACTGGAGAATTCAAAACCACTAGGATATCAAATAGTTTCTTCAAAAAAGAAGACTGTGTTGATGCCCATTTGCAGTTATATGAAACTATAGTCAAATGTTTACTATTGCTACTTGAATACTGTCAATGTAGGACTAAGTTACAATACGTTAGATTGGTCTTGCTTTTCAGGCGGTTTGAACTTAACTTTGAGCTTGATCTGCATGTACAATTTGGGTACTATTCGTAGCTGGCTTAATTAGCAAGACTGGACGCTTTGAAGAAAGCACATCAAGTTAGGCATTTGTTTTGTAAGTTCTTCCTAATGGGCGCATCTTCTTGAAAGCTTCTCCAAACTGCCAATTTAGAATATGAATATCGTGCTATGCTTTAAAATTTGACAAGTAGCCTAGCTTAGAATCTGATCTTTCCTAGGCAAAGTGTTAAATATAATCTAAAATGTTTAAATCTTATTGTCTATTTTAAATTTCAGCTTTTTTGTGTTAGCTTATTGAGAAGATGATGAAAAATATTCAAGATTATTTAGAAAAAACAAGTTATTGATCTAGAGGGAGGAAACCAAAATGCTGGTTGTTCTAGTCTGAAAGCTCTTGATGTTGTTCTTTTTGACTCAGATTCTCCATCTTGTAAGTATTCAAAAATTGAAATTGCAGAAAGCATTGTGCATGATCCACGGTTGCGACGTCCTATATGGGAGATATTAGTAAATGAAAGAGATGAAGTTAGGCAAGCGTTTATTAATTATGGGTCATATCAGCACAAGCTTCATAGATATCCAGTGTCACGTCCTTCAAATCATCCTCGTAAATTTCAAGCTTCATGGTTTCAAAAATTTTATTATTTAGAATATTCTCCCAAGAAAGATACTACATATTGTTTGTCGTGTTATCTTTTCAGTACTCCAGATTCAAATGACAGTCCATTTATTATTGAAAGATTTAGAGCTTGTTAGAGGGTGGGTGGCAGTGAGAAAAACATGTGCATTTCGTACTCATAAAGGGACAAGTCAAAATTCACCCCATAATATGAATGTGCGAGCATTTAATGACTTAAATCGTCAAAGCAAACAAATAAATAAAATGATTGAAAAGAAAAGTTCAGAGCTTATTCATAACAACCACTTAAGATTGAAAGCATATGTAGATGCAGTTCGTTTGTTAGCATTTCAAGCTTGTGCTTTTAGAGGTCATGATGAAAGTTTAAGTTCATTAAATCAAGTTAACTTTATTGAATTCATTAAAACTTTGGCTAGTTTTAATGACAGAATTACACAAGTTGTCTTGGATAATGCCTCCAAGAATGCCAAATACACATCACCAACAGTTGAGAAAGAAATTTTACATGTTTTTGCAAGTAAAGTGAGAGCTAAAATTAGAAGAAATTGATGATGCCAAATATTGTATTATTATTGATGAAACTCGAGATGAATCCAAGAGAGAGCAAATGGCTGTTGTTCTTAGATTTGTTGATAAGTGAGGTCAAGTTCAAGAGCAATTTTTAGATGTTGTGCATATAAGGGATACTACAACAATTACTTTGAAGAATGCAATTTTTACTTTGTTGTCTCAACATAATCTTAACATTCAAGATATACGGGGTCAAGGATACGATGATGCTAGTAATATGTGAGGTGAATGGAATTGATTGCAAGCATCAATTGTGAATGAATGTCCTTATGCGTATTATTTTTATTGTTTTGCTCATAGAATACAACTTGCACTTGTTGCAGCTTCAAAAGAAGTTGGTCATGTTCACAAATTTTTTGAACAGTTAACAAATGTAATTAATGTTGTTAGTGCAAGAAGTAAATGTAATGATGAATTGCATGAAGTTCAAGCAAATGAATTTGCATTTAGAATTTCTATAGATGAAGTTTAAATAAAAAGATAACTTAATCAAATTGTATCACTACAGTGGCCTGGTGATACTAGATGGGGATCTCATTTTTTGCCTGTGTGCAGTTTAATAAAAATGTTCAATGCAACATGTGTAGTATTAAAAAATTTAAGAGACAATGGATCCACATATCAAATACAGGGTCAAGGTCTTTTAGCTTACGACATGATCACATCATTTTTGTATTTATTTTACACTTGGTACAACAAATTTTGGGACAAAGCGATACTCTTTGTTAGTCATTGCAAAGGCAAAGACAAGACATTTTAAATGCAATGGCTATGGTTTATAATTCAAAAAAGTTCATACAAGAACTTAGGGAGAATGGTTGGGATTCTTTTATAGATATTGTGGGAGCATTTTGTATGATACATGATATCCGTATTCCAGATATGAGTGCTCAATATTTTGTCAGAGGATAACGTTCTCACCATGAATGTAATTTTATTAGAGTGAGACATCATTATCAAGTCGATATTTTTGTTGCTACCATTGATTCTCAGCCGATAGAGTTGAATAGTAGATTTAATGAAAATTCTATCGAAATACTACGTTTGATTTCGACATTCGACCCTAGAGATCAATATGAGTTATTTAATGCAGAAGATGCATACACTCTTGTAGAGAAGTTTTATCCTGAAGATTTTCTAGACTCAGATCTTATGAGTTTAAATTATCAGTTGATACATTATAAAAATGATATTTGTCATCATTTAAGTTTTCAAAATTTAGGTACATTATCATATGTATGTCAAACAATGGTACGTAGTAAAAAAAGTGAAGGATATCCTTATTTATACAGGTTGCTTAGTCTCATTCTAACGCTTCCTGTCTCTACTGCAACCACAGAAAGGGCATTCTCTGCTATAAAGCTTATTAAAACAATGTTGCATAACAAAATGGAGGAAGAATTCTTTGTAGATTGTTTGCTTTTGTATATTGAAAAAAAAAATTACTCAAATGTTTGATTCCAATGATATTATTGATGACTTAAGCACAATTGCAATAGGTAAGGTATTTTGTTGCATCATTTTTATGTTAATGTTTATTTGAGTTATTATGTAGTTTCAATAATAAATGATGTAGTTTTTGTTTATATTTTATTGTTTTAGGTGAATGAATGATGATATGTAACTATTTTCAATAAAAACAGAAGCAAAAACTGATTGTGTTACATAGAAAGAATACAAAACTGTTTGTTTTAGGTAAGTAACATGTTTTGGTTTTGGAGTTTATAAATGTATTTGTTTGCTATATTTTGAGTTGTGATATTTGTATGTCCACCTTATGCTCACTGCTCACACTTACATCACTGTAATAGAAATAGAGCATTTTATCTGCTGAGGACAGATCACACTTTGTGCTAATGACACAAACAATTTTTTAATGTGTCGTAGGACAAGTCGCGCTTCACGTTCATGACGTCCGCAATTATATACGACATATGTTCACTTGTACTATACTATGGTTTGCAAATTATCTAAAGTATGTGAGTATATACACATATATATATAATATAATATATTATAATATATTATAGTTTGATGGATTGTTTGGCCCACCCCTGAAAAAAATCTTGGCTCCGTCCCTGAGATGAAGAGTAGGTAGCTCCTTGCTTGCTTCTTTACCCAATAGGCATATTAGCAATGCTTCTATGTTTTTCTTTCTTCTCTCCCTACCTGGGTTTTTGCTAGTTTTCTCAACCTATGATCAGCTCCGGCGATGGATGACGCATTAGAGCGTTAAGGACCGGTTTGTGGCATTGTCGAAACCTCATTGAAGAAAACCCAATGCATTATGAAGCTGGTTTGTTCATTTTTATTTCCTTTTTTCACAACGTTAAAGTCATTGCTGGCCCTTGCAATAGTTGGTCGAGGATCCACATCCTTGACTGAAACCCTCTCTATGAACGGCAGCCACCATGGAGAGGGCTTCAGGCTGATACCAGCACCCTCTTTCTCATCATCGGCCTTGCGCATAGGGTTTCCATCACCAAAAACCATTTGCACAAATTGAGGGTTTCCGACACCAACCTTTGATGGAACCCTTTTTCTTTAACACTGGAAGCCAGCGACGGGTGGTGACGGTCACCTGCTTGTAACTTGCTTGAGCCATTGCATAGCACTGCCAGATGTTTTGCAGCAAGGAATGTCGATGACCAACGCTGCAACGGTCGCCCTTCCAACGGTCTTCGGAATCATTGTCCAATCCTTTGGGCTTGGGACGAACATTCTAGAAACATTTTTCTAAAAATTTGCCTAAGATCAATTGTTTAATATATGGGGATCGATTTCAATTATTTGAATATTCTTTCCTAGTCTTCAGTGTATTTCCAGGCATCAAACTCACCCTAACTGAAAAATTGAAATATGTGTTTTTGTTTTGTGCCGCTAAGCATGACATGACTTGTCATTGGCTTAGGAGCAGACGGGGGCATCTACAAATGCATCAATTTTCACTTCGACAATTTAGATTACATCCTCTAAGGTCAGACATAACTAAGATTATGTCCTTGAGCTGTATAGACAACTCAAAAAAGCATTCTCAATGTTCAACTAAGTTCAAGTGAATCAGCGAATTCTCAAGCAAACAATGCTCAAACGATCATGTTCACTTGAAGAACCTAGAAGAGCTGGCCTACAATAGGGGTTTAAAGCCTTGAAAACCATGTTTCAAAGTGTTCAGAACAAGTGGTGCCAACATATGAGAGTCCAAGTGGTGCTAACTAGGAACCTGAGTACTCCTATAGCGGTTTAGTGAAAGTGGTGCCAACATTCACCTTTTTTCTAAAATAGCATAGGTTGTTCTTGGTAACAAGTGGCATTAAGTATGTCCAGAAGAGGTGCTATGCCTGGAAGCTTTCCAAAATGGTTTCATTTTGGTAAAAAAATTAGAAATAATGGAAACATTGTACCAAGTAGCATTAACTAATGCCATATCACAAGAAGAGGCCTTCTGATGAAAGAATTAGCGGTCACTAACGTGGACCAAATCAGCACCAGCTAACTCGGCAACTAGGTGCATTTTAAGGTTAAGAACCCTAACCCGGGACATCTGCAAGGGACCCTATCTTCCTTTACATTTTTCTCATTCTCTCTCTCTCTCTCTCCTTTCTTAAGCCTTCGTGACACCACTTCCATCATTCATCCTTCCTTTCCAATACTTATCATTCAGTTAACAAATATGCTCTCTTTGCTCATTTAAAGTTAGAAAATCAACTTTAGTTTCCATTTTGTCATCGACAGATCTCTTTTTCATACCCATCACTCAAATGGGCAGTAAATAATCAACTTGAATGGATGCAATGCTACTACCCTCAACAATCAAGAGCCACTAAGAGGTTGTTTGATCATTGTCCACTGGGACAGGACAAACAGGACGTCCTGTCCATTACACTACTGTCTTGTCCTTATGGACACTGATGTTCCTTGTCCACCGTTTGATAATTTTAAGA
Organism: Nymphaea thermarum; assembly: GCA_011799765.1. Classification (NCBI taxonomy): domain Eukaryota; kingdom Viridiplantae; phylum Streptophyta; class Magnoliopsida; order Nymphaeales; family Nymphaeaceae; genus Nymphaea; species Nymphaea thermarum. The sequence continues at coordinate 54,246 of JAANDH010000925.1, forward strand.
ACATAACACGATGTGCTTCTTGTCTAGCGTTTGTTTCGTGTGTGTCTGTTCTGTCTGTCCTGTCTTATGTTTGTTTTTGTCTTGTCTGGTCTATCCATTCTCTCCAATCTATTTGTTTTGTCTGATATTTGTGTCTTCCATGGTTGGTTTTATCTGTCTAGTGTTTGTCTATGTTTCGTTTGAACAGTCTATTCTAGACAGTGTTTGTATCTTCTCTAACGAATTTTGGCTATTATATTTAATTTGTCCACTATATGATATCTTATTTTTCAAGTTCATATGGTTGGTGTGGTGTGCACTCTTCAAAGTTTTTTTTATTTTCATATGAATATTTATAAAAACTTGCTATATTATATATATATGACTATCCCTCCAGGCATGAAAATATGTGAGAATGCTTCCTTCACTAATCTTTTCTGGCTCTGGTCACTCAGACAACCAGCCAGAGGTCAGAAGTGCTTTTTCTTATAAACGAATTGCCATGAGAGAGAGAGAGAGAGAGAGATTGAAAACAAGATACTGCTTACATAATGTACATCACTGACATCAAACATTGCAGTTTAAGAAACAGAGACAACAATTGCAGGGACATTCTGCCCCTTAAAGTGGGTGAAGCTTCACTGACGGCTTGAGAGGGTCCTTCTGCAGCTCTCGAAGAACGACTGACACCGAAAGTCATGTTTGGCTGCCAAGACACATTTATGAGAAAAGAAAATTTAACACTCTGAGTTCTGATTTCATCAATCTAACCACTCCCACCATTACTATCTACAATAAGAGGATCTAAATCGAGAAATACATATGTGTTGACAGTAACAACAATAGCTAATTAAACTCTATGTAAAATTAATCAAACCCTTAAGTAGATGATTTAAAGAAGGCTAAATTTTTTGAGAAAGATGTACCTTGAGGTAGTTCATATCTCCACAACCACAAACCAGATGCCCATTTGCTACATCTATAGCATATGGAGCTCCACCTCCATCACTAATCTGTAGACAGTGTCAAGAATCAAAAGTTTAGACTAAGAGAGACGATAGGCTGACATTTAACTTAAATGATTTTAGTGAGATTCAAGGGGCTTCAACCTTGTAATAATCAACAACAATAAAATTAGGCCACAACTTATTGGCAGCCTGTACTTTATTTACAGCTCAAAACCTTCTGCGCTTGTTGCAGGATCTAGAAGTGCAAAACATACAAAAACTTTCATTTTTCTTCTTGATTGTGATCACTATGTTAACCTCGCCTTCCTATCTAAGTTTGAGTTCAATATCTGTTAAAGACATTCAAAAGAGAAGCTCATGCTGCGAAGGAGCTACTGAAAAGGACCTGGAACTGAAAACGTCCAAGTTTGTTGCAGAAGACCTTGGAGCAGAGGATGTCCAAGGTTGGTGGGTTGCAAAAATTGAAACGGAGTAGTAGTTCAGCTAGAAACTACTGCAGACGAGCAGCAGGCTGAGTGCCTAAACTGCTAAAGCAAGCTTGGGACTGCTGGAGTCATTCAAGCCTAGTAGCCTACTGAAGATGAACTTGGTGCAAATGCCGATGAGTTCTATTGGGCGAACTAAGGAAGCATGCTGCACCAAGCTCTAGGACATGGAGCAGAGGCTCCAAGGGTGCTACTATAGAAGATGTCTACTATGCCGACTTAAAGGGGAACTGCTGAAAATGCTCCAAGGAAGAAGTTCCTGTTGCATCGAGCTGAAGAAGGAAAAATCAAGAAAGAAACAGTGCTTTTGATTTCTTTCTCTATCAATTTCACTTAGCCTAGTCTTCCATTGAGCAATTCTTTCAGCAGAGGCAAAATCAAGAAAGAAACAATGCTCTTATATAGAAGAAAACATGATGCCAACCAGAAGATGGGTTAAGGGGAGAGGGGATAATGTGTATGTGCATCTGATTACGGGCATTCCTATTTTGTAATTACATTTAAACTTGTGCTCATAAACAAAAACATAAAATTGCTACTAACTGCTAAAAGTATTTATTCTTATATTCAATGTAAAGAAGACGTAAATTCAAGTAGAATCTTGCTCCTTACTGACCATTTTGGCAGCAAAATAATGGAAATTTGCAGGAAAAGACAGTTCTGGTAGAAAACTCTTTGGAAAGGATGGACAGTGTGATATGCACAATGAATTATGAAAGCTATTACTGCAAAAGAACAAGCACTACAAGAATATTTACTAACTTCAGAGATAACTGCATCAGCAGCAGAGGAGGGCCGGTAGGTGCTATCTTGTAGTTGCAGGAACATGGAAAAATAAAGTGGCAAGGAAATTTTAGACAATAATGACCAATTAAGAAACGTTGAAGCTAAAAATGCTTCTGCGCTCTAAGATATTCATATGGTATGAGACAGTAGAATTACTGTATGTAGCAGATCTTTTTTAGAAAAGATAAGAACCAAAATGAAAAGGTAGAATAGCCAAGCAACAGCCTTTCCCCTCTTCCCCCAATTGCAAGCTTCCTTTTGGGTTACGAATAATGCCAGAATTTATTACCATGAACTCAGCCACAGGAAACAACCCAAATGCGAGCCAATTGGTCTGTTGGTGGCCTGCAAATGAAAAACAACAATGGGAAAAGGGCAAGATTGCTTGAGAATCTGAGATATCAATACGTTAATATAGCATATGTCATGCTAAGACCTTTGCTTCACAAGCGCTTATAATGGTGAAGCAGCCGTAAGACTGGGACATACTTGTGGAACAGGCAGATTGCTTGATTGGTAGGGTGAGGGGCAGCTTCAATCCACTGCACGTTTGAAGGAGGCGAGAGGTTGAGGGAGGGTGAAGAAGCGTGAGGGCAAGGAAGACAAGAAGGGGCTACAGGGCGAGGGCAAAAACCCTAGTTACTTGAACGCCGCTGCCTAGGAGCCGCTGGAAGATGCCCTGCTGAGGATCTGCTCGAGGATGCCTGCTGAGAAGCTGCAAGCGATGCTACGGCGGTCGCCCTCCAGCGGAGACAAAGGAGAAGGAGAGAAACAAGAATAGGGCAGCTCGGGGGCGGAGACGAGGGCGGAGATGGAGGAGAAAGTCAGCTCGGGGGCAGAGAAGAGGAAGAGGAGAAAGGTAGGGGAGATGGGGGCGGAGGTGGAGGAGATCGAGGGCTCGGGGTTGGGGTTCGGGGTCGTCGGGGGTGGGATCGTCGGGGGTGGGAGAGGAAGTTTTGTCTTGTCTGTTCCGAGGGTTAGCTCGGAACAGAATGGAACAAAGAAATTATTTATACTCTTGTCCAGGCTTCTGTCCTGTCCAACCTGTCCTGTGTCTAATGTTTGATGAAAAAATCAACTAAACAGGACACGCGTGTCCTATTTTGCGTGTCTTGTGGCTACCAAACGACCTCTAAGGATCAATGCTCTTGGCTTGCACAACAAGGACAATCTCTTTACCTTAAGTTCCCACAATTATTTTCAAATCTTCAACAAAATGGGAAACTATAAACAAATTTATAACTCTGCAAAGTTTCTTATGTCAATTCATTTTTCATAATCCAATTGATTTTTTTAATCTTGGAAACTGACCCCGTTGTTTCAAAATCTTTTCTAAAATGTTAGAATGAATAATGAGGGCAAAAGGGGGAAATTTTCCCAATATGAATTCATAACCAGGCATGTTCTCCTCATTGCAATGCTATTTTTAAATTCACTGCCCAAAAATCATTTTATTTTTTTGGCTTTATAATTTACAATCATGCCACTCTACATTTGCATGTGTCATTCACCATGCATGTTTGAGTTTATTTCTAATAAATAATCTGAGCTTTGATTTTCACCAATCAACTTGGGATGTTCATCCTCACATCTCACAATTCTACTGGAACAAAATTAGCCGACATTGATATTGGTTGGTTACCTCATTAAAGGCACTAGGAACGGCTAAATCTCGAGGGGCATTTCTCATCATCTAAATCCTACATTTCTAAATGGAGGTGATTTTGAAATTAAATTCTTTTATGAGTTCCAGCATCAGCCTTGCTGAAGTTCCATTTGAAATCACATGTTTACGAAGTACCAAATTGGTTTTGCACTAAGAAACTTGAGAAATACTTGTTCTAAGTTTAGAAATTGCAGATAAATATATATGAGAGGAAGCTCAGGATGTCTACAAAGGTATACAAGGGTTTGGAAAAGGTATCGTTTTTAGCATCAATTTTGAGATCTCTGAACTACAAGTTTCCATTTAAAATAACATGTTATGTATTTGGTTATATTGTGGGTCCATTTTAAGACAAAGGATCAACAAAAAGCCCTATGTGACTTATTATTTGAGTAGAACCTTCTTACATGGTGATGCAGCCATGCCTTCACCGACACCCATTTCCCCACCACTTGGCCAGGACACTATCGGCAATTGCTTGCCAATGCCTTCGGGGAGGCGAGCCGAGGTGCACATCAGAAAGGGTCGACGCCCTTGTCGACCCTCATCCCTCATCTGCTTATTGCAGCATGTCCACCAACTTTAGGAGGAGGAGCTAAGCCAGCAGTTGGAGTAGCCACAACTAGCTCTAAGGGGGAGCTGGAATTTTTTTTTCGGGGGGTTGAATAGTATTTCCAAAACTTGTATAGGGGCCAAATAATATTTTTTAGAACTTTTATGCAGGACAAATTAAAAAATTTCAAAAATATAACTATACATTTTTTTTTGGGGGGAAGGGGGGCACATGGCCCCTGCCACCCCTTCCCTCCACCCTGGTAAGCTCGCATGACCCCACAACACCTGACAGCCCTCCACTAGGCTAGCAGATGATTCGAGAGGAGCTTGGGCCAAACCCAATCAGTTGCCCCGAGCTTGAGCCACTCAAGTTGATTTTAATCTAGGCATAGCCCAGATCTAGTCAACACACCATCCATCAACATGAAGTCCACCATGCACACGTCTGAGACTACCTTGCACATGTTTTCCTCATCAAGCCATGTGCCAGCCACACTTCCTTGTCAACATGGCACGCAACATCAACAAGGGTACACAATGCCCTCGACTCCTACCACACCCACCTTGGATCCACTTATGTGCCATCTTGTGGAGTGTGGGTCCCATCGTGTGCCATCCATAGAGGCTACATCATTTGTGTACCCTATTCCTTTGTGCTAGATATGAAAGCCTTCATGATTATAGCTGCCCAGGATTAGGAAATATCTTTAACACCCTGTTTGGATGGAGGAAAAGGGAAGGAAAGAACAATCAGCCCTTTGTTTAGTTGATTAATTAAAAAGAAGGAAAAGGAAGGAAAGTAAAAAGAAAAACTCTATCCTTTTTTATCGTGTATACCCTTTCCACCCACCCCCAGACATCAACTAACCTTGCTTGGCTCTTTCTCTCCTTCTCTTTTGCTGGTCAAGACTCCGGCAGGCGCAGGTCTGTCACCCTCTCCCTTCTTGCCACTGCTCGAGACTTGGATGGTAATCTTCTCCATTCAGACCATATCGCCAGTTGCTAGAGTCACGATCAACTGATCTATTCGACCATCCAACAACTCGTAAACTGAACACTCCTTCCTCATATCTAAATTTTTGTCAGATTTATTACTATCGAATGAAATGTTGAGTGTAAGTGTGGTTCCTTTTTTATTGAATTGGGAAATCAAATTAATTTTTTTATTTGAATAATAAATTTTTGAATGTTAGGGGTATTATTGTAAAGTATTATAAATTATATCCTTTCTATCCTAACAAGCTTTATAATCACCATTTTCCTTTCCTTTCCCTTTCTTTTCCATTCCCTTTCCCTCACTTTCCTTTCCTTTCCTTTCCACCCCTCCCTTTCCTTCCCTTTCCCTCCATTCAAACAAAGCATAAAAGGAAAATTCAAATTTGAATTTGGCTTTCGAATGATTTCTTAAATAAGGACAATTATATTTGTGCTTGTTTAAGTTGGTTTTGCTCCTAATAAGGCATCTTATGGAAATTGGAATGCAGATTTGCCCTTGTGTGTCTCTCTCTTCCTCCTCTCTCCCTCTTGCCTTCGCCTTGGAGTCTGGTGCCTCTCTAGTAGCTGCCTCTCTCTTGCTCTGTGATGATCCCACCAGCCAATCCTTCCGCCGATCGTCTCGACTTACTAGAAAATCTACCCCTGGTTGGTAGGTTATCCTCACTAGAAAGAGGATGTGCATAACCCAGACATCATTGCGTAGAGGGCTCTCCCGGTTGCCCTCCATCTTTGCCAGAAATCTCTCACCATCAGTCTGCTTAGTGAATGTTTGATTCTAACCCATCAATGGCTACCTACACTTGATTCATATGGCAGACCTATTCGCATAGCCATTCTATATAAATTCAGATTTAGTCATCATTTTCTCTGCAGATCATGCTAAGCAAATGACATTGGATTATCATATGATTATATTTGTTGGAAAGCTCTTGAAATTATCTTTCCAGTGAATATTAACACCTCAATCAGAGTTCGGATAAAGGAGCTATCATCGATTTACTCTGGCTAACTGTGTTCTGACCAAAACCTATAACAACACATGCCAGCTATTCGACATTCAGACTGCTGACTTCTAAGGGCTCTAACCCCCTTCTCTTGTACTCAGATCATACAAAAATTTAGGTTGTGAATCTATAACTAAAACATCTTTCAACCCACAAAGTATAGCCGAACAAAGTGGTCAATTTCATGGCTATTGCTACATCTAAACATGGCTGTATGGCAACCTTGTCGTGCTTGGCCGAGCTTCACCAAAGGGTCCTCTCAAAGTGGGCCTAGTCTAGGCTCCAATCAAATAATATCAAAGCAATGGGTGTTGTTCGCGGCTACCAGCAAGATGTCGATCTTTTAGTGCTTCTTTGATGACTTAGAGTGCAACTTTGCATGGATACATCAGACGACACAAGTCCATATTCTGGTTTCCATTGGAAGGGCCATCATGCAATCAAGCAATGAGTCTCACGTATGAAGAAGGAGGTGGTTGATGACTATCTTGATGTAAGCTATTCCTCTTGTTCACCAATCAGTCATTTTCAGCCATCCATTCCCAGGTATGTTGGTTTGGATTCTCGCTAGTGTGGACATTAGGCTGGAATCAAGCCGCCAGCCAGCTCTTGCCTGTCGACACCGAAGGCCCAAGCCCATAAGCCAACCCCCCACACCTTTGGAAGCCTTGTTTGAGCTGGTCAAAGCCTCTAGTCCAACAATGGAATACAAGGCAACCATGGGAGGGGAGGAAGAAGTGCTTGTTGCCATATGTGAGGCTGACCTATGCTTTGAATTGGGTCTATTGTCGTGCCTGCGAAGAGTTGAGAAGCAAGCTGAAGCCAAGCCCACCTTGCATAACATCCTAGGCCAACTCAATTGAAGGAAGCCCCCACTGCCCGACAAGTCATACCCAGGTGCCCATTACTATGTGTTTTGTATAGATGGAGATGGAATGAGATATGCTTGCCCAAACCCTCCATCACAAGCAAATCAGTTGCGCATTTCTTCCCTTCCATCAGACCCATGCAAAAGCAGTTCCTCATATTATAGTGCTCTCAAATGGGCCACGACTTGGCTTGTGATGTTGCCATGGAGCCACAAACATGCCGCTGGCAAAGCCTCAACCCCGGCTTGCTGCAGCAACCATAGAGAATCCTTCCCATGCTCCACCATGGCAGAAGTTTGAGAGGGCACTTGCCAAGCAACTCAGACACAATCATCATCTCTTGTCTAAGAGGGAACCCTTTACAGACAGATGACCCTCCTTCATTGCCTACAAGATCAGTAATTAGCTCCCATCTACATCCCTCAACACCAATATTGACCTAACCAAGTGGTGCAGCCCTTCTAGGACCACCCCTCCTCCCCATCCCCCCTAGCCGCCACCCATAGTGTCTTGCTAGGACACCTACTTGAATATAGTGACCTATGTAGGAATCCAATCCCTAGATGAATACAATGAAATCTGCAGGCCGGATAGGACCCTGGTGCAAAAAATTCCCAAACCTCACTCAGATACAAATACAAGACATCTCAATTGTTATGGTAATAAGCCATACAATAAGCGTCTGATGATACATAATAACAAATGCACTCACAGCTCACTCAGAGATGCCATTGACCGGCTCACATCCTTAAGCATACATCCATATCATACATGCCTATGGCTGAGTACAAACCACACCCTAGGCTATGTCCTTTGTGAAGGGTGCTTTTGAGAAGTCCACTGTCTGTCAAGAAGAAGTATAACCTGAAAGCAAAAAATGCCTGCTCTGCAACTATAGGGTGATGAGGGTAGCAAACTTCCTGGGCCTCACCCTGCAACTATAGGGTGATGAGGAGCAGGAATCGTCCATCGTAGAATCTGATAGACCTTGAATTTCTCAAACTGCATGGGGTGCTATTGCATGCAACATGGCCGATGGGAGGCTGAAGGCCAGCTGGAGGACACCATTGAGGCTTGAAAAGCCGAGATGGCTTGGTAGCAGACGGTGGGGATGATAGAGCGTCACCTAGATTGTGCGTGGCATGGTTTAGGGCATTGGTAGAGGGTGGAGGGGTAGCCGATAGGTGTCAAGCACTCACAAATTGTTGGGACATGTGCGGCATGGAGGCAAGACACGCTGACATGAAGGTGGGACTCGACAAGCATAGAAGACACGAGAAGGCGGGATTCAACGACCAACTGAGACACAATGAGGCAAGATGTGTTGGGACATGAGAGTGGGACACACCAACTAATGAAGACTTAATTGAGCTCAACTTGTTGGGAGACATTCATGGGACACACCGAGGAGGTCTAACATGGTGATGTGGGACACTTTGATGAGTTCTCGCCAAATAAGATGAACATGGCAAAATCTTTGTGGAAATATGCTGTCAAATTATTGATTTCGTCATAATTTCACTTCTGTGTTGAAAAACTCAGAAAGAACTCCAACAAACTTCAAACAATGATTTTTCCTTTGTTTCTAAATGGATTTGGGCAAATAAGGGCTTCTTTTGCTCATAACCATTAGGAATCTTCTCCAATCATCAACACAAATTTGCGCCAGATAGTCCGATTTTGTCGTCAAAATCTCTCGAGCTCTGCTGTAAATGAAGAACAGGATGCCTAATTAGTTTTCAATCCAATCTTTGACCAAAACAAGTGAAATTCATTGTGGATTGTTTCACTAGATCAAGATCAATCTTTCGGGATTGATCTTCAGTTGAAAAATGTGCGAGATTTCACTAATTATTATCGAAAATACTCCACAAGTTGCCTAGAACACACTAAACACGTGGCAATGGATATTCTGATCGTTTTTGTGGGAATACTCCATGGATTGGCTTGGGTCTGGGCTTGTTGGAATCATGGAGATGTCAAGGATCGATCCAAGCCATCAGATTTCTGATTCGACCACAGGTTTGCTGAAAATGCACTAGAAACAAAGATGTGTTTTGTAGACGAGAAACCATGAAATAAAGGGATTTGTGAATTGATTCCTCCTTGTTTCAATGAGGAGAAGATTAGAATCACTCCTAAATGCATCGTAGAATAATTGAGGTCGACCTACAAGAAAATAGCACAGATTCGATGGTGGAAATGGGGCTTGAATTCATCAAAGGTGTGGAGATGCTTCAGGCAAAAGATTAACATCAGATCGTGTCTATTGAACTATAAATTGGCCAAAAACCCTTGGAGAGCCATCGTGGTGTATGAGCAGAATCTTCAGAGGAAGAGCAACGTCCACCAAAAAACACTGGGAGGATTTGTTGTCGACACTCACCAAAGAACAACATTGGAAAATGCTGGAAACTGAAACCTCATTGTTCTTTGCACTCAAAACCACACGGGGGGTGGGGGGGGGGGGTGCTCTCTAGTGGAAACAGGAAGAATCTCATCATACAGTTCTTCAAAAACTAGCATTTGCAATGATAAATTATTGATGATAAAGAAAAAAGAAACGTGCAGGTTTTATACTTACATGGGAAAGAGGCCAATTGGCTGAACTGGTTGGGGGCTGACTTGAACTGTCTCGAGCCAAGACGATTCACCATAATGGGTTGAGTCCTCGGCTGAGCCGGTTCAGTGAGTTTAAACCTCACGACTCTGACAAAGGCGCTCTATCTCTGGACAAAGCATATGTGGCTCCTAGTCTCTGTATGTACGGAAAGTGGTCAGCCTTACTCTCCTCTCAAGCACTAGTCGTAGCCAGCCTCACTAGCCCTGTGGTTGCATTGTCACGGTGCCTGAAATCATCAGTTGTAATGTGTTTCCACCTGTGATGTTGAAGTGATCTTGTGTTCATGCCTAACCGCCTATCGACTATCTGTCGCCAAGGACCAGAACCTCTAAATGATGTGTGCTCAGATTGGCACGGTAGTTGGTAGGGTCAAACCGCCGAGGGCCGGCACGAGGCTGCTCCAAGGCTGGCGATGCGCCAGGATCACGCTCAGCTGGGCGATCGAAGGCCAAACCCCTGCTGCCAAAAGTACTGACACAGGACAGGGGAGGCTAACCTTTGAAATCCCACCCAAACTCGCTCGGGGTCGAATCAAGGTGTAATTTGGACTGGAGCTCGCCTAGATTCATACGAAGGGACGCCCAAGAGCCGGAGGGCAACCGATCACCCAGGGGTCCGCTCGTTGCAGTGAAATCCGGCTGGACTGTCTGTCGTCGGTTGTTCAAGGACAGGGCGATCAAGACCGCCCGAGATCCTTGATGTTTACCTTCGGATCCTGCTCAGAGTTGGATAGAGATGTCGCCAGGAGGAGGAGAGGCTGCTTGCACCGTCCGATTGCAGAGATATGCTCCCCAATCGAAGCTGGAAGGTGTGGAGTGAAGGGGATGAGTTGCGGCAAGATGAGACTGCGTCAGGCAGGTTCCTCCGGCCGTGGCTGGTTTGGATTCCAGTGGGATGAGAGGCAGACGAAGCCGTCAGGAGGTAGGGACGCGTGGGGAAGATGACGAACTTTGGGGGAGATGTAGACGAAATTACTTTGGATGCTGTTGGGCGAGAAGAAGAAGAAGCAGAAGACGGGAAAGGGTGGCGTCAAGGGTTAGGGACACCAGCGAGAACGAGCAGAGAGGACATAGAAGAAGAAGAGGAAGAAGAAGAAGAGAGGAAGAGATCCTCATGGGGAAGAAGAGGAAGAAGTAGCAGTCGGGGGAGAAGAAGAAGAAGCAGAAGACAGGGAAGAAGACGGGGAAGAAGACCCTCACGGGTGGGAGATGCAGAACCCTCGCGGGAGCAAGAGAGAGAAAACTTCTCCTTAGCATAAAAACGTATATCGTATATGTACAAGGCTCAAACTTATAAAAGCTTGACGGTCTTAACCCGAACCGGTACAAACACATTATACAAACAAATAAAAGAATATAAGTGTAAGTTATTTACAAATAACAAGATTGACTGTCTCGGTCAACCCTCTAGTCAAAACAAAGCCCCTTGCATGGGCTAGGTGTCCGCCGTGTCGCTCTAAATGGGTGCAGACCCACTTCACCCTGTCTCGGCCAGGGTAGTCTTCTCTTCGCGCGTCGCCATGGTGTGGTCGTCTTTTATCTGTGCCTGCCCCTCACTCGGCGTGAAGTGCAGCGGCTTGGTTCCGCTCAGCCCTGGCTCGTCCTCCAACCTGTCACAAGAAGGGTTAGCCTCACATAAATCAACTCTAGTGTCCACAATAGGTCCCTTCCTGACACGACGCATAAAGCCTGCGCCCACGACGCTTGATGCTCTCTCGGCGTCTGCTGGCCCGTGTCTCCCGACGCCACCTTCGGCCACGACGGGCCATCTTTGACGTCCTTCAGCGCTGGCACTGCTTGCCTTGGTCGACAGTCCACGGCCTGCCTCAACACTGGCTGGCACTGCGGGGTGCTGGGCGCCTGTAGCGGCCGTCTCCACCAATAGCCTCGCTCGGCTGCTGAGCAATATGGGGACGAGACACTCAACTCTTTCGCCGCTCAGCTGGGATGGTCCGCCACCTATCGGCATCCTCAGCCCTGTGCCCTGTCGGGCCTCTAGGCTGGCCCGTTTCCATAGCCTTCTAAGCGTGCAAAGAGGCCATAGAGAGTGGCCATGGGGCGTTGTAGCTTCCCTGACCCCTTAAAGGTCTTGGTGGATGCTGAAAGGCTGCCCACGCTTCGGTCCCAAACGACGTAGACACAGGCAGCCGTCGGCCGTCTTGGTCGCTCGAAGGTAGGCACGTATCAGACGCACCCCCTTAAAATGGAGCCTGCCCTCAAGCTCCTCGAGTGTCACCCTGTCCTGACCTCCTCCTCCGGGATCCCAAAGAAAGCGGTCACGTTCTCTTTGCTTGGTCTTCGGCTGCTTTTCTAACAATGATAGGAGGAACAAGAGGGAAGAGCTATCCTGCTCGACTTTGGTAGCCAAAATAAGAGGCAACGGTAATGGATTTGCCCTTAAAGCTGCCTGCTTCTTCCATGCTTCCACTGCACCACTTTGATACACATAATTATGCTCAGGATCCTCAGAACAAAGCATGACATAAGTGACTTGGTGCTCTGGTGGTACCTCTAAGCATAGCAAGTACCTCTCAACTTTAAAAATCCAGTCACGGTGGGATGTGCCATTAAACATGGGGTACTCGATTTCCAATGTAGGCATCTGGTCATTCACCCTTAGAGGAGCCCGTGGCTGAAGCTCCCCTCCTTTATGAACTCTTCATCAGGGTTCATCAACCTCATCGAAATCCATTTCAGGGCAGCTCATTTGGGAAGGTTGATTTACACTAACATAGTCTGCCTCCTTAGGTGGCTTAGGAAGTAATTCCAACCCATGGGGTGCTTGAGTAGGTGGCACATTAACATGTTGCATTCCAACAAGCACCTGTTGTAAAGAAGACTCAGAAATGCCCCGTGGCCAGGTATAGGAAGTGCTGGGAACATCAATACCGACGGGTGGTTGGCTGAAGTGGGGTCCTGCCATGGAAGCACTAAGGGACCTCCTCTCAAGGCTGTCCAGGCGCTCAACAACCCTTTGATTTACACTCTTCATCTCCTTCATTTCCGCGCACATGCCTGCTGCCATGGCCATGATGGCGCTCTAGGTAACCGGCTTGACTTCCTCTGTCATATTCGAGGCAAACTATCGAAGAGGCTAAACACTGAAGCTTCTGTAGCTGAAGCTGTAAACACTAAAGCTGAATGCACTGAAGCTGAACACACTAACTGTGTTGCTGCTGAGAGAGCTCTTCAGATGTTCTGGCAAGTCTGAGCAGAGCCCTACTACAAAATCTACCCTGCTGGAAACAGACCCAACAAAAATTCCAAAGGGTAGTGATACAAGAGAGGGCTTTCTCCAAGCTACACTAGGTCTGAACCTACTACAACGATGGGTTTCAGGCCGTACAAGCGAAGCGTACAAATATGCCCTCAAGCCTCACTCAACAAACCATTCAGACATGCCTAGGCGAGCAAACCATTCCCCAACCCATAGGATGGTCCACACCACGGCTGAAAGCAAATAAGCCTGCCCCGTTCTATAGGGGAAAAGTGAGGCGAACCTGGCTGGGGCTAACCCAGCACGCTCTACCAAGGACAGAAGACCAAGGTCCATGGCATTCAGCACGTCAGCTAGGTGAGGGAATGCGCCGATCTCCTCTTCGTGTCGCCAGAAGTGCCTATAATGTTCCCTCAACACAAGCAAAAGAGCAGTCACTGCAATTGATTTCAGTGACAAAACTAGGAGAAAGGATTGCACTTAGCTGCACAATTTGGAACCCCTAGTGCACTGACGTAGTAGGGGGAAGCAAGCGCTGACAAGGTGACAGCGTACACCCTTCTTTCTCCCAAACACAGCTCAATCACAGCTGCTTGAGTTGCTCCTTTCACGGCGATAGCTGTCTCAACAAATAAGCCGAGAGTTACTGCTCAAAAATGACTAGGAAATAAGGCATCCCCTAAAATGTTAGAAGTCGTCACCGTGTTTGAATTTAACCCCTGTTGATAGACGAATCTGAGGGGGAAGCAAGCGCCGCTAAGCCCGGCATAAGCTGTGACTTCTAACAGGGTCAACAGGTCTGGTTTCATCTTCCTAGCATCGAATCTGCCACAAAGCTCCTCTGCACGTTACCTCTTCCAAAACCAGACAAGCAATTACCAAGTAATCAAGGTAACTATTGCAGAAAAACCATAAGTGGAGAAGCATCACCAAAGTTTAAATTAACCCCTTGTTGTTTTCTAGGTAGGGGGAAGCAATCGCCTGATGGGTGCTGGCGAACACCTCTTCAAGCGGCTGCAAGGTATGTCTTCAGCGCTGCAGTAGCTCCTTCCTTTGCTCAGCTTCTTCTTCGCTCGACCAGTCAGCTTGCAACAAATAACAGCATCAAAGCCCTCACATCAAAACAATAAGCAATATCTGGTAAGGAAGAAGAAATCACCAGCATATTTGCGAACCCCAAAATCGCAAACGAATTCAGGGAAGCAAAGAGGCTTAGCCTCTATTCTGCTCTCAGGCACAAGGGAGTCTCAGGCCTGATAAAGGGAGTCTCAGGCCTCTGTCCAAAACTCACGAAATCTGGACTGAAAAATACTAGACAACTGTGGCTTTCCAACGCACCAAGGCTCGTCGCCAAATGCATCTTCTTCAGTGGGCTCGTTGAGCTTCAAAGTCGCGCATTCCAGGTGGGTGCAGACTACTCACAGTCTCAAAAAGTGCTTCGGACCAGTGCTCAATCAAAAATCCGCCGTGCCCTGGATCTAGTTCCAAAAAATTCCGAAATTTGGAGGGCAGAAAATAGAGATCCAGACTATTCCAACGCATCTGAATTCACTCAAATACGATTCCTGAGCAAAGAGCACCGATCGATCGAAGTTGAGCTTGATTCGGGTGTTTCAGCAGTCTGAGACAGGCAAAAGAGGCAGCTTTGGGTGGTGTCTGGCCCTTGACACGTGCAGAAAAGCTCGGGACACGGGGACACGAAGTCGCCTGCGTTGTGAAGACGTTGACTCGTGTTGTGCGGGACACGGTGTCGGCTGAAATCGATGCAAGGCGGGATTCGTCGTGGGACACGAGGAGCGCCAACGTTTCGGTGAAGCGGGATTCGAGTGTCGCTGCGTACCAATGCTGATCCGGACACGAAACCGAGACACGTCGTCGATGACCGAAGAACTCGACGAAATCTTGGCGGAATATTCCATCGGAAAATCGAGATCGCCGGAATTCGTCTTCCGCGTCGGAAAAGTGCTAGAACATTTCGGCAGACTTCAAATTGCTATTCCGTCGTCGTTTTTGAGCCAAATTTGGTGTTTTCGGCTCGATTTGCTTGGAATTTCATCAAGAATCCTCTGGAATGATCATCAACATGTTATGGAGCAAGAATCGGCCGGATTTGATGCTGAAAGAGCCAGAGGTCGCCTGATTTGGGGAAAAGGACGCCTGAAAAACTGCGGCTCTTCTAAAATCGATTTCTCCTCATCCACAGCGCCAAAAATCCTGAAATTTTGCTGGTAGACGCGTAAGACAAAGACAAATCTATTGGTATATGACTCGAGCATAAACTCCTTCCAGAAATTGAACGCCCGCTGATCTTCTTCACTGCTTTTTCTATCTGTCGTCCAAGAAGAACCGACATAAGCTTTTGCTCAAATTTTTTGATCCCGCCGCTGTGAGCGTCGGCTCTGATACCTACTGATAGGTTCACACCGCCGAGGGCCGGCACGAGGCTGCTCCAAGGTCGACGATGCGACAGGATCACGCTCAGCTGGGCGATCAAAGGCCAAACCCCTGCTGCCAAACTCGAGCATCAACTCCTTCCAGAAATTGAACGCCCGCTGATCTTCTTCACTGCTTTTTCTATCTGTCGTCCAAGAAGAACCGACATCAGCTTTTGCTCAAATTTTTTGATTCCGCCGCTGTGAGTGTCGCCAGAAGGAGGGGAGGCTGCTTGCACCGTCCGATTGCAGAGATATGCTCCCCAATCGGCGCTGGAAGGCATGAAGTGAAGGGGGTGAGCTGCAGCAGGATGAGACTACGTCAGGCAGGTTCCTCCGGCCGTGGCTGGTTTGGATTCCAGTCGGACGAGAGGCAGACGAAGGCATAGGCGGTAGGGACGCGTGGGGAAGATGACGAACTTTGGGGGAGATGTAGACGAAATTACTTTGGATGCTGTTGGGCGAGAAGAAGAAGAAGCAGAAGACGGGGAAGGGTGGCGTCAAGGGTTAGGGACACCAGCGAGAACGAGCAGAGAGGACATAGAAGAAGAAGAGGAAGAAGAAGAAGAGAGGAAGAGATCCTCACGGGGAAGAAGAGGAAGCAGAAGACGGGGAAGAAGACCCTCATGGGTGGGAGATGCAGAACCCTCGCGGGAGGAAGAGGTAGAAAACTTCTCCTTAGTATAAAAACGTATATCGTACATGTACAAGGCTCAAACTTATAAAGCTTAAGTGAACCGGGACGGCCTTAACCCGAACTGATACAAACACATTATACAAACAAATAAAAGAATATAAGTGTAAGTTATTTACAAGTAACAAGATTGACCGTCTCGGTCAACCCTCTAGTCAAAACAAAGCCCCTCGCATGGGCTAGGTGTCCGTCGTGTCGCTCTGAATGGGTGCAGACCCACTTCACCCTGTCTCGGCCAGGGTGGTCTTCTCTTCGCGCGTCGCCATGGTGTGGCCGTCTTCTATCTGCGCCTGCCCCTCACTCGGCGTGAAGTGCAGCGGCTTGGTTCCGCTCGGCCCTGGCTCGTCCTCCAACCTGTCACAAGAAGGGTTAGCCTCACATAAATCAACTCTAGTGTCCACAATAGGTCCCTTCTCGGCACGACACGTAAAGCCTGCGCCCACGATGCTTGACGCTCTCTCGGCGTCTACCGGCTCGTGTCTCCCGACGCCACCTTCGGCCACGATGGGCCATCTTCGACGTCCTTCGGCACTGGCACTGCTTGCCCTGGTCGATAGTCCACGACCTGCCTCAACACTGGCTGGCGCTGCGGGGTGCTGTGCGCCTGTAGCGGCCGTCTCCACCAATAGCCTCGCTCGGCCGCTGGGCAATATGAGGACGAGACACTCAACTCTTTCGCCGCTCGGCTGGGATGGTCCTCCACCTATCGGCATCCTCAGCCCTGTCCCCTGTCGGACCTCTAGGCTGGCCCGTTTCCATAGCCTTCTAAGCGTGCAAAGAGGCCATAGGGAGTGGCCATGGGGCGTTGTAGCCTCCCTGACCCCTGAAAGGTCCTGGTGGATGCTGAAAGGCTGCCCACGCTCTGGTCCCAAACGACGTAGACACGGGCAGCCGTCGGCCGTCTTGGCCGCTCGAAGGTAGGCACGTATCAGTAGTAAACGCTGCCTCTCGGATACGGGGCCTTCGCGTGTAAGCCATGCACTCATAATGGCATCAGCTTGGCTGGGTGTCTCTCAACTATGTTTACTTGGTGCCCAGCCATGCCTGGCCAAGTTGAAGGGCCGAGGACCATGCGTAGCACTATCCTGACTAATGTATGGTAATTCCCATAGACGTATGCTCCCTAATGCTGCCCCCTCTATAAGGACACATGACTTGTATAGTCATTCGTCTTGTGGGGGGTGCAACAGGCCATGGCCCTAGTGGTCATACACTATGTCTACGAGGCTCGGCTTTGGTAGATGGCTTGCTAGGCAAAGATCGGCAATCCTTGGCTGTCACTGCTATGAAAAGGGCTGGTTGTCCTGGTTAAGCCCTCACCCTGCTACACCTCTGACTCATCGACAGCGCTAGGAGGTAGGCTAACCTTCCAAGTCTTGTGTTGGCCAGCAATGCCTCATGCTCAACTCGGCCATGTTGTACCACATCTCTGATGACCTCAGTAGAACAAAGTAGGGTCACATCAAATCCACCCCCATAGATAAGGCTTGCCCTAAAGTCCCCAGTTGGGGGTACCTCTCAGTCCATTTACCCACTAATTGCCATGTAGGACGCCACCCTTAGCAGCCAATATGTGGGCTGCCCTGCTTCTAGCATGTGCATCACCCCTTGGTGAGCATCACTCCACCGCCATCTCCCTTAGGATACATTATAGTCATCTTTATGAATCTCAAATGGCCTTCCCAACTGTCTGCAACCACTATATACTGAGCACCACCTCAATGCCATATGTAGGAATAATAAACAAGTCGACAAAATGAGTGTTCCCCTAAATAGCTATCTGAATGTTATGACACATCACTGTACGTAGAATGTAGACCCCATCTCCTATCATGACATCAAATGATGGATGTTCTTGAATACTATAGCCAAATCGCATCAGCCACCCTTTTGCTTACGAAATTGTGGGACACCCCTATGTCAACAAGCACTAACACTTGCACTACACTGATACGGCTAGATACCCTCACAAAATCAAATATCGACACACCCACCATTGTGCTTGTGTAAAGGGCTACACCCGTTACGTTATCACAAGTCTCACCCCGAGCCGAGTGCTTGAATTCTTCCTTGTGTGAAAGGGGGTCAGCCTCCTCATCTATCTCATCATTGTCATCATCCACAACCTGGGCGATCTTAAGTTGTTTGCACATATGCCCATTCATCCACTTCTCATCATAATTAAAGCAAAGCCCTTTCTAACGCACTCATTCATGCTCCTAACAAGTAATCATTTGTTCTAGTAGGCACAGTGTTAAACCCTTGGGCATCTGCATCCTTGGAAGCCGGCTCCTTAGATGAAGAAGCATGGGTGTCCATAGGCCTTGGTAGCCTCCTCAAGGCACTTAGCCCCCGATTTTTCTCCACTAAGAGCTCCATCTTGATCTCCTCTTTCAGTTCCTTAATGAAGGCTGCCACTAACGCATGTTGTGACCAATCCCTAACCATACTACTGATGTCCTCAAATCACTTCTGATAGTCTTGGACTAACCTGTCGAGTCGATTGCTTGGGAGGTCCATCTCGTAGTTCATAAATCTGGTCACTACAAACCTCATGTAGATTTCCTCAACGAGCTGCTCCCACTCCATGTGTGGTTGAAGATATGCTAGCACATGGCGCTACTGCATGTCCTCACCCTCAAAGGGCAACATGTGTGGCTGAAGATGTTTTAGTTGTCACTACCTAGGTGTACGAGTTGGAGGTGATTGTCAGAGCAACACTGTGCATCCTTCACATCTCATTCAACTGCAACTAAGCGGAAACCAATACTACTGGCTGACCATCATGAAGATGTTATTTGGCTCTTATGACATGACCTCTTACCATGGACTATGGATGAAGACGAGCAAGTCCTAGTTGACACTATACTTGGGACCCAAGTGGTAAGCAGCCCCACTTGTTGGGCCTCGATGGCAATGCCTGTTTTAAGGGGGGATGATCGATGCAGCCCCACTTTGGCCTGCACATGTTTTCATACCACTTGGCCTAGGCAACATTGGCTACCACCAGCTATAGCCTACCTTGCCTTTAGAGAGGCTATTTGAGGTGGACATCAGCAAGGGTTGGTGCCCTTCTCTGTTGTCATTTATCCAATTATTACAGCCTATCCACTAGTCTCAAGGTGAGGGTAACCCGGCAATTGGAGTGACCAACATGGATTCAACCATACCATGGCTAAAGAGGCAACCTCCTAGTACGGCCAAATAGCACCATGCAGCCCTCGACCTGGCTTGTAGAGGATTCGAGAGGAGCTTGAGCCAAACATGAGCAGTTGCTCCCAGGTCAAGACACTTGAGCTGAGCCCGACCTATGTGTACCCTAGACCTAATCAACCAACCATCCATCTGGGTGCACTCCACCATACGCATGTCTGAGGCCACCTTGGACATGTTTTCCTCAGCTAAGCATGTGCCAACTACACTTCCTTGTCGAAATGGCATCGAATATCAACAATGAAACTTATGTCATCCACTCCTGGCATGCTACCTTGGATATAAACACATTCAAGTTTGGAAGAGTGGACCACCATATGCCCCATCCATGAAACCCACATCATCTATGCACCATGTCCAGTGCCAAATCTAGGTTGTCTTCTAGGGTCCCACAGTGAAGCTCAGCTAGGGGAAGCAGAGTCTCAGATTCCTCTTTAGACCATCTACGCTAGGCTTGACATGCTTCTACCTCAATACAGAAAAAATGTCTGATCAGACGGGAGCCCTGGCACAAACCTCTTGGTACGAGATTCTCTTTCCCTAATCTTACTACAAGGATCTATAGGGTTAAGGCATTAATGTACACATCAGTGCATCGGTACATATTTTTAATCACTTTCCTCACTAAGTTATGCACTTCCATCTGCTCATCCATCTGCAACCATGGCAAACCACCCCTTGTCTATTGCACCTTAGTCCTCCCAACCCAGGGATGTTCGAAAAAGACAATCAATGACAGGGTCTTTTGACAATCCCAGACCCACCATGCCTATAGAAAAAAAGAGATGCTCTTACTCGCTGGAGCTAGTCTAGTGATAGCCAAGAAGCAGAGTAGTTGAGGCGTGAAGCTGGGTTTCCAAAGGCCTACTATGGTTAGGTGGGTCGACTATGGATTCATACTCGAGTAGTCCATGGGCAACCTTATCCCACAACAGGTTGAGTGAGTGCATAGGAATTGTTGTCTGGCGTAGGCTTGTCAGAAGGAAGCTGGTGTTGTGGGCCAAGAAAGGTTTTGCGGGCCGAGACAGAAGAATTGTCTCACCATCCAGCAAAGCAGGGCTGATGATCAAGGTGAGCCTGTTTACCATCAACCTGGCTGACTAAGATCTCCCTCTCCTAATCGAAAGTCTAGGGAGGTTTTGAAAATATAAGAAACACGACAAGAAATTGGAGCCTCCGGTTATAGCTAAGTTTGGTCACTCGCAGAAAAACTCGGTAATGAACAAGTTGGTACCATTAGCACAAGAGTTTTGGCCAATCATTAGGATGATAAAAAGGTAGTTAATAGTTCCTCAGAAAATGCTGACCCAATCCAGAAGATCTTGATTGATCATCAAGAAAGATGTCGGCAATGTTTGAATAAGGTAGGGCAGATTGAAGCAAAGAGAAAAATCAGCCTCCAAGATCTGCTCAAGATGACATAAACAAGAATGGGTTTAGATAATAGTCTCACTATCTATTCAGAGAGACCCAAGGATGAAGTTGGGAAGGTTCATGGCAAGAGTTGGCGAAGGACAAAGTGACTATTGGCCAATTCCAACATTTCTAATTAGAGATAGGCTGAAGCTTGCTGCAAGAATAGAAGTTGCTAAACTTTCGACAATGCATAAGGATTTCTAAACAAAGATGGAAGAGGTTGGTTGGTCTACCTGGGAAAGAGATGTCAGAATTCGTCATGGTCCACTCGCCAAGTCTTGTTGTCACCGGCTGTTTAGTCATCTGACTATGATGATAGTCAATGGCTGTAGTAGCCACTATTGTTGGACTACTAGAGTGCTGCACTAAAGTGTTTTGGGAATTTCGGTCTTCAATCTCTCGCAATCATAGAGTTGAAGAGATAAAATTGTAAGATCTTCTCATTTCATTCAAGAAAATGTCAAAGATGATACAGAATTAGGCTCGCCTAGATTTTATACTAGCCACAACATAAGCCTATTATAGTCACAACCAACGGCTGGTAATCAAACAATGCAATGAAGTCAAAAGGAACTGGATGACTTGCCACAAGCAATGTGTTGCTGATCTTGGCACATAGTGGTGTTGTAATGGGCCGCTGTCAATGGTGCTTAATGTAGTGACTTAGGCTGACTTCTTATCGTCGATCGGCAATGACTCACTCTCCCATTCTTCACTCACCCGCTCTTCCATAAAACCGACATGTACCTGTCTCTCCTGCGTTAACTTGTCCTACCTATTACCTGTTGAGGGGGTGACTACCCTTTGTCGGTAGTGGCCAGCTTCCACCATTTGATCCTTCACATTAACTTCTTATGTCCTAGTCATGCTGAGCGGCTTCTCTACTAGCCCCCGTGGCCTCCATTGATTGGCTATTCGGCTAGTGACCTACGTAAAAGTGGTCTTCCTGAACTGAGACAATCAGTTGGCCCCAATAATACCACCTCTAGGTGCTCCCCTATCTCTCAGACTACTTACTCTGGATTGGGTCGTAGAAGAACTTGTATAAGCTCCTCCCCCCTAAACTGATCGTGCCCCAAAGATCGGATTTGTGGATAGTGAAAAGGCCATCTCATCTTCATCCTCCCATGAGGTACCACCATCTGGTATGTCCCATGCCACTAATATTTGTTTGACTAACACCCCATCTTGCTTGATTTTTTTTTTTTTGTTTTAAGGATTTTTCGAGGTACCCTTTGCTTTCGGTATTCCATGGTTTCTTGAGGGGAGGAGGGTCACTCATAAATGGTTAGGTGGCTTATGCGAAAAACTGGGTGTGCCCTTGTTTCCTTATGAAAAGATAATTTGTAAGCAGCTCAAATAATTTTTCGGATGATTTGATATGGTCCATAGAATCGTGGTAGGAGTTTTGAATATGATTGGTTGAATATTTTCTTTTGCTTCCTTGGTAGCCTTTTGAGTAAAACCCACTTGCCTTATTCAAATTCTCTCTCTTTTCTATCTTTGTTATACACTTGCTTCATTTTTTTCTTGGGCATTTCCAAATTATGCGTTAATAAAGTTAATGTCTCATCCCTATCCCTCAAGCTCATTTCCACCTCAGGTTCTAATGTTGTGCATGGTTTGTAAGCTGCAATTGATAGTGGGTGGTAACCATAGATGGCTTCAAATGGTGTCATTTGGATGACTGATTGAAATCCAGTATTATAGGACCACTCTCCCTAAGAAAGGTAATGAAACCAAGTGTCCGGTCTTTCACTTGCAAAGCATATGAAGTATGTTTCCAAGCATCTGAAGTATGTTTCCAAGATTTGATTGAGTACTTCGGTTTGACCATTGGATTGTGGGTGGTTGGGTGAGGTAAAGTTGAGTTTGGTTCGGGAAAGCCTTAGGTACTCTCTACAAAACCCACTTAGGAAGATAATATCTGTATCATAAAATACAGATTTGGGTATCCCATAGAGTTTCCTTACTTGATCTTGGCAGGATTCTTTTACTTCAGTCACAATATACTTCTTTGGTCGAGCAACAAAATGTTCATACTTTGTAAGCCTATCTATTACCACCATCACCATGCTTATTTCATTTGATTTTGATAGGGCCTCCATGAAATCTATTGGTATATCTCTCTCTAAGGGCCATTACGAATAGGTAGAGGCATTAAAAGTATGGGTGGTTTTTGAGTTTCATTTTTTTATTTTTGAGACTCCTTGCACCTCTTGCCATACTCCTTAACTTGCCTCTTCATTCCTTCTCAATGGAATACTTCTCTTACACTTTTCATCATTTCAATCCCCTTTGATGCCTTCCAAATGAGTGGTACAGAAATGATGTAATAGATATGATATAAGGGTTAAATTCTTTAGCATTATATCTCCTTCTTTGCAATATAGAATGTAGTTCCTCAAAGTATAATGTTGGTCTGTCTGGTTTTCATTTTCAAGGTGCTCTTGGATAGATTAAAGTCTCTCATATCTTTGTTCGTTTTGTTGTAGTTGATCCCATGGGTTGGCACTAAGAGTAGAGAAGTTGTGAAGAAAGGCTTCTCTAATGGAAATAAGGAATCCACAACATTATTTTTGGGTCCCTTCTTATATATAACATCGAAACTTTTGCCAAGAAGTTTTTCTAGCCATTTTTGTTGATTGGGCATTGAGATCATTTGATTGAGGAAAAGATTTAGGCTATTGTGGTCTGTGGGCACCACAAAGCGACGTCCAAGGAGATAAGGTCTCAATTTCTCAATTGTGGTCACAATAACTACCATTTTTTTCATAAGTATAAAAGAGGTGAGCTCTAGCCATCAATGCCTTAAGTAAGCATAGGAGGCCCGGTTTGAATGAGGACAACTCCAATCCCTAATTCACAGGCATCAGTTTATATTTTGAATGGCTTAGTGAAATTAGGTAGGGCTAGCAAGGGAGCACTCATCATTGCTTCCTAAGCTTATTGACATCATGACGAATTCTATCATCATACACAAATTGGCCATTCTTAAGCAACTATGTTAAGGCACGTCAATGTATCCATACCCTTCGATAAACTGCCTATATTAGCTAGTCAAGTTGAGAAATCCTCAAGGCTTTAGGGTCCTTTGGCAAGGGCCATAATTGGATGGCGTCGAGTTTTTTGGGTTCAGTTATAACTCTATCATCACATACGATATGGCCTAAGTAACCAATCTCATGCTGCTCAAACTGCACTTGGACTTTTTTGCATAAAGTTGATGCTGTCATAGTGTGTCAAAGACCATTTGTAGATGGATGACATGCTCTTAAAGTGATCGATTGTATACTAAAATGTCATCAAATAAGTCCAAAATAAACTCCCTCAAATGTAGCCTAAACACAACATTCATACACCTTTGAAAGGTAGCAAGTGCATTTATTAGGCCAAAAGGCATGATGAGGAATTCATAGTGACCATCATAAGTTCTAAAAGCTGTCTTTTCAATGTCTTCTTTTGACATCCTTATTTGGTGGTACCTTACCCTTAGATCAAGCTTTGAATAAAATCTTATACCGTGGATCTCATCAAGTAGTTAATCTGTTATAGGATTTTCATAGTTATCTTTACAAACCTCCCTGGAACCTGATCGATAGTTCCCTATGAATCCTATCAAGACAGGGGGCGAGATGCCAAGAAAGCCAGATGAGACTATAGCTGTTGAGGATGGCATCCCATACAATGGCTCGAAGGAGGTTAGCACCAGTCGAGAGGAGGCCTATGCAGATCAGCATTGTTCTACCGAGCCACTAGAGGAGGGCATAAGTTCAGATCGCGTCCATGGTCCAACAGCCATCAGCCGAGCTCAGGCCAGCGATAGGCGAGAGTGTATCAGCCATTGACGAGCTGGGACTCGTCACCTAGTTCTTTCATATTTCCTTTTTAAACGAACCTGTTTTTATCTTGTATTACTGTTCTTTTACTTTGTACTGGTGAGTCGGTCTCACGAGTGAGTTTGAAACATTGTTCTGAAAATCCTAGAAAGGGAGGGAAATGGGCAAAGCGTGTTTGGCTGCAAGGAGATGGAAATGAAAAGAAAGAAAAGGGAAAGATTGTTTAGTGTAAATCCCTCCCCTCTCAAATCGAACGGATTGAGAAGGAAAAAAAAGAAAGTGAGTGGAAGAGTTTTTTATTCTCACACTACCCCTCTTTTTTTTTCACTCGTTTCTAAATCCATGTGCTATTTAGTTTTTTTTTTTCATTCAATTCTTTTCCCTTCCCTTTCTATCAAAACAACCTTTTTAATCAACATTTTCCATTCCTTTTCATTCCATTCCTTTCACTTCCTTTTCCATCCCTTTTCTTTCCCTCCAACCAAACAGACCCTAACTATTTGGTTGGAGGGAAAGGGAAGGAAAGGGAGGGATTGAGCAATCCCTCCTTTGTTTGGTTGGCTAACTAAAAAGGAGGGAAAGGGGTAAAGTGTGTTTGGTTGGGAGGGGAGGGAAAGGGAAGGGAGGGAAAGGAAAGGATTGTGTAGTGTAAATGCAATCCCTCGCAAATCGGGCGGATTGGGAAGGAAATGAAAGGGAAAGATGAGCAAAAGTGTTGGCCGCCCACAATACCCCTTCCTTCACGTAATTAATTTTTTAAACATTTTGACTATTAGGGGTATTATTGTAAAGTATTAACCTTTCCTTTCCTTTCCTTTCTTTTGTATCCAAACAAACTTTTTAATCAGGTCTTTCCATTCCATTCCATTCCATTCCATTCCATTCCATTCCGTTCCCTTTCTCTTCGGTTCCCTTTCCTTTCTCTCCCTTTCCATCCCTTCCTTTCCCTCCCTTTCTCTCCTACCAACCAAACAAGGCCTCAAAGTCTAAAACTCTGTAGCAGATTATGCATATTGAATAAGAAGGGCTCATTCCCCTTTTTCGGCATGACGCTGGTGATTTTTCCCAATGACGACCACCCAACCTGAAGACAAAACATTCCCCTTCGGAAAGGATTCGACGCATAAACCCCTTCTGATCGAATGCTCCGACATCCATAGGCTTGAACTGTAGCAGACGCCGGATTCTGCTATAGGCAACACCTATGGCGATGCACGACGACCTACGCAAATCTTCAACGACGCTCTCGATCTCGAACTCCTGTGCATTCCGTCTCCAATCCAGGTGGTTTAAAGGTAGTGAACGAATGACGACATGCACTCTTGCATAGGACGATTGCTTCGTGTTCTGGGTGGCGAGTTCCTATTCGATCTTCGTTCTTCTGGCTTGATCTTCATCCAGACATGTTTCCTATTGCTTAATCAATTTTTTGTGGGTCTGGATTGCAATTTGATTACGGGGGTTGCGGAATGAACGAATTGACCGGTGGAAGTCTCGGGCATCATCAGACGCGTCTGAAGATATCGACGACCTTTCCCCTTCCGATTTGATTGGATATCCCCCCACAGTTTGTCGCGACAATGGATTATTCTGCTTGTCATTGACCCACGATGACATTCAAATTTGTTTGAGTTTGAATATCCTTGAATTTGGACTTGAATCGAGGGCTTTGCACTTGAGATACATCAAAACCATGTCGCCCGACTCCTTCTAGCGTGTTCTTCGAATTCCGATCATAGGAGACGATCTTGGTGACCAGCAACGGATGAATTTCCTGTTTCCTCTTCCGTGGATTTTGTCTGAACATTTCTAGCCTCTTCCGAGATGAATCCGTTGTTGTTTGCTGAGGAGGAAGTGTTGTTGGAAACAGAGGACCACGACGGTGAATTACCGCCAATTACAGCGACTGCAGCACCAATTTTCGGTAGGAATTAGGTCGATTAATCCTCCGGTGATTCATTCTAACATTCTTGTATGATTTACTGATTCCTTGAGCAATTGTGAAAGATCCCTACATTTCTGTGATTGTAATTTGTCGAGGAAATTCACCGGAGAATAGGAGACTTCACTGGAGATGTCGTCGCCTAACTTGCGGCAATCGTTTCATCTCCCTCACAAATTCAGGTGGGAAATAGACAAGTGACGTCCTCTTCGTCATCTTCATCCTCTGCAAGGATCATTTGAGCATTTCCAGCCAATTATGTTGGGGTTTTTTTGCTGAAATCGACGAGAGAATTACCGTCGGGCGTACACAAGCTCACCGGCGTCCATCAAAGAAGAACATGATAAACGCCTCCCCAATTCCGACATGGTTTTGGGAATTTGCCGAATTCCAGTGACGCATTCTATCCTCGTTCTTCCGCTTTTTATTCAATTTGTGATACCTGAGTTCTTGTTATACCTGTATATTTGCTGATTCATTGCATGGGAGCCTCACCGAAGAGCAGACGTCATTCTCCCTTGCTTGTTCCTATTCAAGCCCGCAAGATATCTTGTGACAAGTCGGACCTCCGACGCTGTTTCCAGTAGCACTTGAACCATCGCCTGCGATCTCCTACTGTCGGGAAACATTGATCTGCATATTATAAACATTAGAGATTTTCGGCTGGTGATTTAGTTGGGCTTCAGCAATGCAACCCTGGTTTCATTGACTGAAATCAGATTGTGTGCTTCTCGGGTGACTTACCTCCACTAGCCCAGCTCATTTCTGTTGATATTGAGTTTATACTGATATTATTGGATAATTTGGACTACATATGTGCGAGGGGCGTTGATGACGTGTGCAACAAAAGCGAATGTGTTCTATTCAAGAAGCGCCTATCCTACCTTTCCTATGCTTGTAAGGAGAGTTATTCACCATTGGTTGCCAATCAATACTCGTCAGCCCGCGGGGTTGAGCGGCTGGCCAGCAATTGCTGTCGACTTAATCGTTCCCCGAACGCGGCCACACACCACGGTGGATGGTATTGTCTTAGGTGGTACGAGAGGCGAGCTTCGGAGCGGGCTAGTTGAGGCCTTCGGAGGTCGATCCACCTCTTCTCGGACAGTTTGCCATACGACTAGGAGGGGATGTCGTGCGAGGCCCCCGCTGGTGGGACCATCTTTTCTCCCTACAGGCGGGTTCCAGTTGGTTTGGGGCTGCGGCCACCGAGTCTAAGAAACTGGCCAAAGACTCCTACAGTTGGTGGTCGAGTCCTGGCTTTTACCCCTTGCCTAGCCATCCCAAGGTGTGGGTGTGGTTTGCTCGATAAGGATTGTATGTATGGTTTGGCCGATGTTTGTGGACAGTGGATGGATGTTATGGTTGTTGAGTGAGGTTGAGTGAATCATTGTATTGAAGACATGTGTACAACTTTATTCACTTGTTTTCTTAGTCAGCTGAGAGTTTGGGTGGGTTAATCCCTTTTTATTGTACCTCGTCCTAGGGCTTTATTTAGTCAGGGTTGTTGTTCAGCAAGTGAAATTTTGTGTAGTCTTTAGCAGTCGAGGTATCGCTGAGTTGCCTAGTGGGGCTGCCTCAGTTGGCATCAGAGCCAGCTCGGTGACTATGGCTTGTGGTGGAATTGACATTTCGAGTCTGATGAGGAGGCAACAGAGAGATGAGGACCTTATGCACTTATGCACTTGCTGCAAACTTGGAGCAGACGACCGTAGATGTGCATCAGATCAGTATAGAGACGACTGAGTCAGACAGGAATTGGGTCAGGTACACGGACATCTCACATGCTTATACAGTTTGGACATGGTGATGGAGCACATTGAGGCGATGAGAGTCAGATTTGAGTAGCAGGATGTACGCATCACAACTATGGATAGTGCCATGCACAGTATTTTACCGTATCTCCAGTGACGCGATCCAGTAGCAGCGGCTCACGAGACCCCTAGTCAGCCCCATCAGAGGTGCATACAATAGTTTAAGGGTATCAATGATGGTCTCCTTAGAGCTGCACACCAAAACCTCGCCCACGATTTCGAGAGGTTATGTGCGCAAGATTTAGACCACGACTAGGATGTCAGCAGGAAGGCGGATAGATTCCAAAATATACGTGAGGTCCATAGTGACAAAGGCGGCCGCGAGCGAGAGGAGAGATACGCTGACCACAGGTGCGAAGATGCTCAAGATATCAGGTACCCGTGGGATGGTTCTCGAGCTAGAGAGAAGAGGTTCAGCAGATGTTCTAGCAGCCGGGTGCCATCTTGGTTCGGTAGTGATGCCGGATCAACGCTTGACTATGACCCGAGAGCTAGACGCGAGCGAAAGCTAAAGGATGAGCGACGGAGTAGAGCACGAGGCAAACCCCGATTGCCTTGCGTTACACTTGACTTTCCCTAGTTTAATGGCAAGAAGGCACAGGATTGGCTCTTCAGGGTGGAGGAGTATTTTCATGCCAACATATTCCAGTTGATCAATGGGTTACAGTTTCAATGCTTCACTTCGAGGATGAGGCGATGCAGTGGTATTGGTGGTTGAACCACGTTTGCCCAATGTTGCATTGGGCTGAGTTTGTTCACGAGTTACTCATGCGATTTGGTAATTCCACCTTCACCTATTTTTGAAGTCGAGCTCAAAGACCTCAAACATATTATGACCGTCCAAGTCTCCAAGACCACCAAAGCCAATTTGAGAACTTAGCTTGTATGGTCCGTAATTGGCCAGAGAGCCTCATTGGCACCTTCATTGGGGGGCTCAAAGAAGAGATCCACATTGAGCTTCTATCACCGCATCCCACACAGCTTCAGGATTGCTTTGGTCTAGCTTGCATGATTAAGGAGAAGAATCGATGACTACAGGCTTTGCACATACCTCCTAGATCTTTTGACCTCAGCTGTCATACTTTGGCTAATCAGATGCCCTACCACCAAGGAAGACCCACAGACTTCCATGCCTTTTACCCCTCATACTCAGTATATCAGTCGACTTGAGAGAGAGGAGCGCATAATAAAAATATATACAACATGTATCATCTTTCTTTTTTACTAATAGAACCGGTACGGATAAATGAGTTGCACTTGGCCTAATGATTCCTGTTTGTTGCATTTCATCCACTAATCTATCAATTTCATTTTTTTTGTGCGCGAACATATCAATGTGGTCGTACACTAATTGACTTTGTGCCCGCCTGTAATTCAATATGATGGTCATATACTCTTTGTGGTGGCTACTTATTAGGCTCATCAAATACGTTTTTATAATTGTTTAAGACTTGCTTAAATTCTTTAGGCAATACCTCCTTCACCTTAGGTTTGAGTATATGGTCTTTGACAAGGGTGAAAGTTACCATGGTAGAACAGTTGGCTTGATAGTAGTTATATAAGTTTTTTGGAGTAGCTTGGGATTCAAGGGTCTTTAATGAAACCTTTCCCCCGTCCCTTGGAGAGGACATTGCTGTGGGTGAAATCCCATCTAACTTCCCCTAGTATTTTTAACCATCGAACCACTAGGACAACATCAACACCTGGTATTTCAAAGACAACTTGGTATGTAGCCTTGCTCCTCAATGTCAACATCGGTGCACATGTTTGAGCAAGGTAGTTTGCTCCCATTTTCTTCGGTAACCTCAAAAAGTGGATGCTCTACTGATTTGCAACATAGTCATTTTAAAAGTTATGTGTTGAACCGTGTCTACTAATATGATCACTTTTGACCCCAATTTGGCTTAAAACTCTCATGGAATTAGGAAATGTGGCACTAGCGACGGTATGGTATGTTACATCTAAGGCTTCATGAGAGGTTGATTCATGGTATGTTAGTTCTTCATCTTTATCACTTTCCTCCTTCAATACCTCATAGGTGCGATATTTCTTATATTTATGCCCCCCATGCCATTTGTCATCACAATTAAAGCATAGGTCGTTTTTCATTCTTTCATCAATTTCTTTGTTGGAAATGAACTTAATCTTACGGTAAATCTTGATGTCAAGCGTATCTGTGCTTTCTTCAGGCTTGATTGGAGGCTTCTTAACAAGACTGGCAGCACTATGGCCTTGAATTTGAGTAGTGGGTTGGCTGTTATCCATCCTCTATAGGTACTCTTAAGAGCCCATAATCGTCGACTCTTTTCTTAAGAAATCTAGCTTGGCAGAAGTACTCTCTTAATGTTTGTGGTTTTTGGGAAAATAACTTAATCCTAATATTTTTTTTTAATCCACTAATAAGATACCCATTAGCACACTCAAGGGCCACCCCACAACCCAACTACTAAGGTCCTCAAACTCACTTTGATATTCTTGCACCGAACTTTTTGTCTTAAATTTTTTAGTTTACTTCATGATTTATGAATGTGGTATTTTCAAATCTAATCAAGCGCTCATCCAAGAACTCTTCCCATTCCGTTTCCTCATGACTATGCTCGTACCAGCGGTACCACCTCATAGCTTCTTCTTCAAAATGCAAAACACACATAGGAATGTATTGTTCCCTTGACACCCTTTAACATTGAAAACATTATTATGCCTTGTGTGTCTATTCCAAAGTTTTTTAGCAATTTAACTTTGGAAAGTCTACTCTAAGGTGTGAGAGATTGTAATTTAGCATTTCATCCACCATCTTATCGTCATAAACCCCAATGTGGAATGACATAAGGCTGTCGTCTCCATAATGCGCATGGCCTTCTCCCGCTGGCCTAGGGTCAGGTTGGTCAGGCATTTGCCTTCTCGGTATATGCATGGAACTGTGGTCATTAGGAGGCCTGGCCCTTTGTCGAAATACACGAGACCCTTGCTGGGTCTTTGTCCGTGCTGGTCACAATAATCTGCATATGAATTATACATGCGATTAGGCCAATATGATTGGTTCACATCATGCTGGTCATCGTGATATGTATGGCCTTTGCCCTGTCGGTATCCCATTTTTTCCACGTATATATGCTCATCACCCTGGCCGATGTGGTTGAAGGATTGGCTGGTCATTTGCCGACTTTGGCCTCAATTTCCTCATGCCTTTGCATCAAGCAATGGAATGCATTAACCACCAATGTTTGCGCATCACTCCACTCCGCTCTCAAGTCAGCTTGTTCTCCGGCTGCATGTTGCCAGGCCATCTACAACTCGGTCCTAAAGTTGTCCTGTTCACGATGCCATCTAGCCAACATGGCTTCCACACGGTCCATTGCCGCCAACTGCTTCTGCAGCTCTACCATCTCCTCCTCATGTCGCTTGACATCGTACAACAGCTAGTCTGCCTTCGCGTCTGTCGTTCGCTCAGCCGTAGTCTCCTTTGATGCACTTCGAGCTATAACCCTGGCACTCATACCAGCTGTTAGATTCCTTCCTAGACCATGTATGATAGGCTCGATCACACCTACTAAATATGAAAAAACGCCTGCCGGATAGGAACCCTGGCGCAAATCCTCTCGGTAGAGTACTCTCTTTCCCAGATCCTACAGAAAGGATCAATAGGTTAAGGCATCAATGTATACATCACTGCAATGGTACATATTTTTTAATCTCTCCTCACTCAACCATGCATCCATCCATCTATTCATCCATCCATGTCGAGAAAGAAGGGATCAGATCTCTTATCAAGATCAACTACATTTTCTATGGATAATAGATTGAGATAGAAATTGATTATGTTGATTATGTGTTATCATAATCTTGTATACCAAAAATCTTGTAAGAGATATCGTTTTTTGTACTATAAATGTTGCTCAAAGGAATCAGTAAAGATATCAATGTTCTCTCAAGATTCTCCTCTTCACGCCTCCTCTGGTTTCTTCACATGGTATCAGAACGACAAGTAGAAAGAAAAAAAACCAGAGAGGCCATCGTTGATCTATCTAGCCGCTGCCGCTGGGACCAGAGAGTTGGGCGAGAGTCGTGCCCTAATTTTTCTCTGGTTCTCTGTGCTGAGAATCTCTGCGGGACTTCCTCCCGCAGCATTGTCGGAAGACGTCGTTCTCCGACTCTCTCTCTCCTTCTCTCTCTTCTCAGAGATCAGAGGGGAAGAGGTCGTTTGGCAGGGCGTGTGTGCGTGCTGGTCGATTTTCCGACCGATTTTCCGCTGCTGCACTCCTCGCCGGTCGGTTTTCTGCACGCCGGTCGCTCCCTGTTGCCTCCTCTGTTCTTGGGTTTACCTTAAGTCGAGCAGAGGAGACCCTGCCCGCTCGTCCTGCTTCGTTTCAGAGCCGCAAGACCCTGCCGCTCGATCCTGCACACTCGAACGCCCTCTGCTTCGAGCGTTCTGCTCGCTCGCTCGAAGGCACGAAACCCCCGTACCCGTCTGCTCCTGCTTGCCGCTCGAGTCTCCTGCTCGAACGTCCTATCTACCCGCTCGCTCGAAGGCACCTTCACCACCACCTCGTTACCGGCATCGCCCTCTCCATCAAGAACGAGCGCAGACGACTCCGCGACACACACAGACTCATCCTTCGCTTCGCTCCCACCACCCCGAGGGGCGTGCTCCATCTTTTCATCCGCGTCACCTTCCCCGCTGGAAATTTCTCCGCGGGCTTGGGCGTCATTTGCCGGCGAGAAAGAACAGAGAGCGAGAGAGGGAGGGTTTACGAAAAAGAGAGTTGTCTCTTTCTCTCTTCTTGCTGTTTCACGTGCAGAGACGCTTCCTCTTTCTTTCTCTCTCTGCAGCGACCCATCTCAGGTCGTGAGGTCTTCATTCGGGAAACCGGTGGCGAGGGAGGCGTTGTTCCTTGCTGAAGATGCTCGCCCAATTGCCCTAGAGTCGCGTCGTCCCTTGCTGAAGTTGCTCGCCACTTTCCTTGTCTTGAGGTTCTGTTGCAAAAGGAATTCTGAGTATTCCGGCAATCGGGCGGCCCCATCAAGTCTGCTATCCTTGGAGTAGTAAGAAGGAACTATGGCAAACCAAGAAAAAAATAGTGGCGACATCAACAATTCAGAACATTATCAGGTGATGACTGATTCTTTCTTTTTACATCATTCTGATAATCCCGGAAGTGTGTTGGTATCCCAAGCACTTAACGAAGACAATTATGCTATTTGGAGTAGAGCCATGATAATGGCATTGTCAGCCAAAAATAAATTAGGCTTCATAGATGGATCTATCAAAGAGCCAAACGTAGGAGATAAGAATCATGCCTTATGGGTTAGATGCAATAATATGATTCTTTCATGGATTTTAAATTCTATTAGCAAAGAAATTGCTGCTAGTATTGCTTATGCTACTTCTGCTCAAGATGTATGGGAAGATTTGAAAAGCAGGTTTACTCAGAGTTTAGCACCAAGAATATATCAACTGCAGAGTTCTATATGTCGACTT
>JAANDH010000925.1:89795-116038 GCA_011799765.1 Nymphaea thermarum
ACTCTACCAAACGGTATCCAACCCATCGCTTGCAAATGGATATACAAAGTAAAATTTCGATCAGATGGATCCATTGAACGGTACAAGGCTCGTTTGGTAGCAAAAGGGTTCTCACAGAAAGAGGGATTAGATTACAATGAAACATTTGCGCCTGTAGCCAAAATGGTTACGGTTCGCACCCTTCTTTCAGTCGCTGCTGTAAAAGGTTGGTTATTATATCAAATGGATGTAAATAATGTCTTTCTTCATGGAGATCTGCTTGAGGAAGTTTATATGCAGATGCCGCAAGGATATGACCGTAAGGGGGAGAACTTAGTATGCAAGCTTCACAAATCTCTATACGGTTTGAAGCAATCTCCAAGAAATTGGTTTCACAAGTTATCTATGGCGCTTGAAGAATTTGGATTTCTACCGTCCAAGGCTGATCACACACTATTTACTCTTAAACAAGGAGAAGGTTTTTTGGCCGTTCTGGTATATGTGGATGACTTGATTATTGCAGGTAACATGAAGGATTCTGTTGAAAAATTTAAGTCTTTCTTATGTCAAAAATTCCGCATGAAAGACCTTGGTATTCTTAAATATTTTTTGGGACTAGAAATTGCTCGGTCATCCAAAGGAATATATGTTTCACAACAAAATTATGCGCTCAACATTATAAATGAGGTCAGCCTATTGGGCGCAAAGCCAGTGGAAATTCCCATGGAACAAAAGCATGGTCTAGATACTACTCAGAGTGAAGAAATGAAGGATCCCACAAAATATAGAAGACTAGTTGGACGTCTTATTTATTTGAGTATCACAAGACCAGATATACAGTTTGCCGTTCATGTACTAAGTCGTTTCATGCATACACCAAAGGAATCACATTTTCAGGCTGCTCTGAGACTTGTCAGATTTATTAAAATGAATCCAGGACAATGCATTCTATTGGGCAAAGAAAATAATTTTCAAGTAAGTGTTTTTTGTGATTCAGATTGGGCTGCTTGTCATGAAACACGGAGATCTGTCACTGGCTATTGTGTTCTTCTTGGAGCAGCTCTAATATCATGGAAAACAAAGAAACAATCTACTGTGTCTCGCTCTTCTGCGGAGGCAGAATACCGAGCTATGGCAAATGCTGTTTGTGAAGTAACATGGCTAAAATATTTATTATCTGATTTAGGAATTCAACACTCACAACCAACAAATGTATACTGCGATAATCAAGCTGCAATACATATTGCAGCAAATCCAGTTTTTCATGAGCGCACCAAGCATATTGACATAGATTGTCATGTTGTACGAGAAAAAATCAATCAAGGAGAAATCAGAACATGCTATGTCAGAAGCAAAGAGCAGCTAGCAGATCTCTTCACCAAAGCATTAGGCAAAGAGGCATTCAGACATTTGCTATCCAAACTGGGCGTCAAAAATCTATACGCCTCAGTTTGAGGGGGAGTGTCGAGAAAGAAGGGATCAGATCTCTTATCAAGATCAACTACATTTTCTATGGATAATAGATTGAGATAGAAATTGATTATGTTGATTATGTGTTATCATAATCTTGTATACCAAAAATCTTGTAAGAGATATCGTTTTTTGTACTATAAATGTTGCTCAAAGGAATGAGTAAAGATATCAATGTTCTCTCAAGATTCTCCTCTTCACGCCTCCTCTGGTTTCTTCACAATCCACTACCATGGCAAACCATCCCTGGTCTACCATGCCTAATTCCTCCCAACCCAAGGCTGTTCGGGTAAGACAATCGATGACAAGTCCTTTTGGCAATCCTAGACCCACCGCCTATAGAAGAAAGCAGATATTCTTACCCACCGGAGCTAGTTTAACGAGAGCTAGAGCAGCTGGGCCTCCGAATGTCTGCTAGGCAAGCTGCAGCTATGGGACCATGCTTGAGTACTCGATGGGCATCCTTCTCCAATAACAGATTGAGTGCACTTCGAGAATTGCTGTCTAGCATAAGTCTGCCAGAAGGCGGCCAGGACTGTCTGCCGAGACAGGTTCTGCATAGCCGCTGTAGCCGGCATGCATCTAGACATGTCCGGCTATAAAAGGGCCGTCTCGCCTGCTGGCAATGCAGGGGCGGTGATCATGGTGAGCCCATTCATCGTCAACCTGGCTGACTGAGATCTCCCTCTCCTATTTAGATATAGAGGGAGGTTTGGAAATATAAGGAGGACGACAAGAAATTGGAGCCCTCGTTTATAGCTCAGTCCAGCCACTAGCAGTAAGAATCAAAATGGAACCGGCTAGTACCAGTAACACAAGAAATTTGGCCGATCATTAGGGTGATCAAAAGATACTTAATAACTCTTCAAAATATCCCAAACCCAACCCAGCAGATCTCGATTGGTCATCAAGAAAGATGTCAGCAATGTCTGACCAAGGTAGGGTTGCCTGAAGCAAAGAGCGAAATTAGCGCCAAGATTCACTCAGGACAACACAAACAGGACCGGGTTTAGCTAATAGTCCTGCTATCTACTCAAGGAGACCCAAGGATGAAGTTGGGTAGGTTCAGGACCGGCGTTGGCCAACGGACAGGATGGCTGGCAGCCGGGTCATTCCGACAATTCCAATCAGAGGTAAGCTGAAGCATGTCGTAGGATTTCGGAAGCTGTGCAAACTTCCGACAACAGAGAGGGTTTTCCAAATAAAGATGGAAGGGGTTGGCCCACCTGGGAAAGAGATGCCGGAATTCGTCAGGGTTTGCTTCCCAAGTTTTGCTGGCATCGGCCGTCGGGTCGTCCGACTATGATGATAGTCGATGGCTGCCGTAGCCGCTGCTGTTGTTGGACAGCTACAGTTCTCTGCCAAAGTGTTTTGGGGATTTCTGTCTATATATGAACTCGCAATATTTTCTCATTTCATTCAAGAACATGCCAAAGATGATACAGAATTGGCTCAACTAGTTTTTATACTGGCAGTGGCATAAGTTTGTCACAATCACGACCAATGGCCAGTAATCAAACGATGGAATGAAGTCAAAGGGAAGCAGATGACCTGCTATGGGTTATGCGCAGTTGATCCTGGAATGCGGTGGACTTGTGACGGTTGGCTGTCGTTGGTGCCTAACATTGCGACTCATGTCGACTGCGTATCATCGATCGGCAATGACTCATCCTCCTAGTCTCCACTAACTCATGGAATTTGGTAAATTGAGTGCCTAGGAGTTCAACCATCCACCGGCCCTATTATTTGACCATTGTCTTCCTTCGGATCAATTGAAGGATGTTTCACTAAATCTCATGGTGGGAGCTGGCACACCACATGAGAGTGTCCCACGCAGTAGGCTGTAGACCATTAGACACCGAAGAAGTAGGAAGCTCTAGGCCGCTCCTCTAGTTCAGTCAGAATGCACATCCCCTTACATTTCCTAACCCACGAGAATTCATGCCTCATTATTCCATTGAATGCTTCAGACCTTCTGATCAAACAAGCCAATTAATCATTCGATTTTTCATTAAGCAACCATTTTGGTGGAGGGACAAAAAAGACTTTTCAGATTCCAAAGTATGGTTGTTCGTGCTGGCTCAAACTCGACCCAAGTGTCTTAAAGACAAAACTCGAGCTCTTCTCGTGCTCGAGCAGCGTTCGAGATCATTAATTTGAACTCTAGAAACTCAACCTTAGCTTGTTAAGCGACTGGCTTGAGCCGAGCAGAGCATTTGATTAAAAAAGTAAGCTTTCAAAGAAAGAGACAGCAAAGAGAATTGAACATTGAAACCTCAGGCCTTGGCGGACAGTCATGTTATCATTCTACCTTTTGTGATAATAATTCGTTTCTTAACTTGAACTTGACTATTTAATAAATGATCAAGTTTGAGTCTCGACTTGTTTAACAGCCCTATTCCAAAGTCATCAAACTCTACACGCATTCGAGGCCACGTACCCTCGCATGCCACCATTGACGTTCCTTTTTAACATACATTTGCCGGATTAAATAGCTCACAATTTTTTTTTCACGCTTTTCACTCGCCGCTAAATTTAGTTAAAAAGGTAACTTTCCTGCGTATTAAAAGTGTTCAAAAATAATTTGCAATTCTATTGGATCTAGAATATGAGCTCCATTACCAAAGTGAAGGAGTAAGTTCAGTGGCTTGAAAGAAGGCATCTGTCATTGATCTCCTCAAAAATCTTGAAATTTGTAAAATGCTTAGTAATTTGGAATTATAAATTCTTAAGCGTTCCTTGGGGAATTATTCTAATTATGATGTTTAAAAATCCTCCCTATGAGAAGCCTATATAAGGCACGGATGCTAAAGAAAGGTAAATAAAAATAGTAAAGTTCCACCATAGCATTCTTTCTCTATTTTCCCCTCTTCTCAAAAGACCATATAATTTATTGTTATATATTCAAAAAAACCTCTTCATTCTATTGCGACGTTTCCTTCTCATACACATATAATGCAACGTCACAAGTCATGATGCTTCAACATAATCCAACAATTTCACAAAACACTAAAATATATGTAAAAATATATATATAATTTTATGGAATGAGCACTCTTTGTGTTAACTTTAGCACTTCATCCCGCAAATACACTTTGAGCTAGATAACACTCAAGTAGAAACTCCAAATACTCAACCCACCTCTTCCAAACTCATACTCAACCCACCTCTTCCAAACTCATATCTAGTCTGCGCACACTCCAAAGTCGGAGTATATCCACAATTGGACAGGGAAATGAGCTCAATCCGGCCCAAAACGTCTAATTGCAGCTCAAGTGTCTAAGTTCTAATGAGTAAAAGGCTATGCACCCTTTCTGTTGTAGTTATGTTGAGTCTCGACGCCTTGGAAAGTGTTGGTATTCAAGTGAATAGAACAAATACTATATATTGACCATCCTACTTAACTATTAGCATTCTTGATCTTTTTTAACACTATGAAAATTTGGGTAATCACTAATGCTAAAAATAATAATTTGCCAGTAAAGGTTTCACCTCAACTAACGCATTGCAGATGGTCAAAATGACAAATTTTCACTGACAGAATATCGAGCTGTGTCACAGATGGTGTTATTAGTAGTCTTCAGTGACACTATTTCTGTGTCATCACTGATGGTTTGGCCTGCTGGTGATTTCCAGTGGCATTATTTTTATAGCAAAACAGAACTGATGTTTTAGCCAGCATATGTCCTTTGCTACTTTCAATAGTCATTCATTTTTTTTTTAATTTATTTGGTGTAGCATTTATTTAGTGAGATGTCCAATTAGATTATTTTGGTTCCTTTTGTTCTTTAAGTTTGCTTAGGATAGTGTAGAGTAGATTTACAATCCTTGTTGAATTTTAAGATGATTTTACATAGCTTTTTGATCTAGATATTCTCTGCTGAGCATTTGTAGGTCTTTCATGCTTTTCCGTTTTCGAAAAACCAACAGTAGTGCAGGGCACCTTTATTCTTTTCATTTTATGTGTTAATTTCCCATGTTTTTTAGGTGATGGGTAGTATAGATTAATTTCTTTGGAGATATGTATTTGTTCTTCTATGATCAGTTGGCTTCTTTAGTTTGGGAAGTGAATGCGTCCTAGTTCTAGGTGTTTAGTTTATAGAAGTTAATTGCTGGCTGTTACCCCTTATTTTCCTTCAGTTCCTTTTCCCTTTTTAATATGCAAGAGCAACAGGAGTTAGATTTAGAGCTAAAAGACGAGTTCTCCAAATTTTGAGCCAACCACGTTGGAAGAAACTCAGGGCAGAATACAGACGTCCTTGAAAGCTGAATCTAGTTTTTAGGACTCTTTCATGTTTCATATAATAAACCTTTTTCTGCAAAAACCAATTATAACAGATTTTTTCACAGTTACTTTTCTTATTGCAGATTTTTTAAATTTTAGATTTTTTTTTTTTTTTGTGCTTCCCTTGGTAATCCTGTTTCCCTGAAAATTGTGGGTGTGCGGCCTAACAGTTTCTTATTTTGCAAATATTTCTCAAAATATGAAACGTTAAACTATATATTAGGTTGAAAAGTGCTAACAATATGAAAACCTATGTTTGTTGCAACGTGGGAAACTCTTTTCAGAATAATGCAAGCATGTTTAATTTCTGGAACTCTTTTTAAATTATGTTGGGACGTGAATTTACCTACTATTGTGAATGTGTATGAACTTGTTGAAGTTAAAGTTCTCCTTACATTTGTCGATTACTCAAACAAAGTCCATAAGCTCAAATCTGTACCTGAGACGCTCAAACCATGCCCTCTTAAGCCAAAAACAGAAACTAAGATAAGTTTTTGTCTTTTAAGGGGGTGGGAATCAGCCTAATTCTTGGTGGGGTTTCTCCCCTCCAAAAGGCAAAAGTTCCCACCCAATCTCTCATCCTCTTAGGGTATAAGAACTGCTTTTGGTGCCTCTAGTTATCATCTCCTACAGCACAGAAAGTTACAAAGAGTAGCGCCTCAGCTATTCAAAACAGAAATTATAATTCAGTGATCCTCAATTGCTCATATAAAGTATTTGAGGAGCCCAGATTAGATCCTCAAAGCATTGTCATTCTTGATAGGATCCATTGACTCAAACAAGATATACTTGAAGCCATATCAATAGGTCAAGACACAGAAAGGTCTTTAGGATTTTGATCTCCCAGCAAAAAGGGAAAGATTCTAGAACATGGTTCCGTGCGAACGAGGCCACATTCTCAAATATTGTTTTCAAATCCATCTTTCAACTCTAGTTTTGACATTTCAGAAATATATATACAATTGTGTCCTTTCTCTATGTTTTGCGTATACTAGGTTTGATGCATTCATCCTTTTCAAATATGCAATTCAAAACACTTGATTTGGACCAACTATCATGTTAAGAACAACTAGATGTTTATAGATAGGGATGTCAATATATCTGATTTGAATTAGATATCCAACCGAACCTCTGAAAAAATCAGAAATGAAAAAATATATATATATCTGAGTAAGAAATCAGATCGGATTTGGATTTAAGAAAGGACATCGGATCAAATTTGGATATAGATAACGATCTGAAAAGATTTGGATATGGATCAGATCAGATTTACTTTTAGACAAATATCCTCTATTTAATGCTCTTACATTTTGAAAGTCGGCAAAATTCGAGTTCAAATTTTAGATTTGCATATGAATATAAAAATTAGATTAGGATCGGATTCATATTGTAAAATCGGACTTCAGATTTGGAAGATTTGGATTCAAATATGACTTTTCTTTATTTGTATTCAAGATTCAAATATGTGAATATCCGAAAAGACAAATATTGTTAAGGGTATATTTGATCCGGATCCGATCAGTCTAGATGGCAACTATACTACAACACGACTTGTCATTACAAACTCCGTTGCTTTCTATCACAGGATGCTTGGTTGGCTACCTGAAAAGCAAAACTTGGGAGCCTCAACCCTAACAAAACTTAAACCAAGACATTCACGCCACGTACTTTCTTGTTTACATAAATGCCAGAAACTGGGATCCTCCAAATTTTGAAATCTTTTTCTTTCTCCTTACCAAACCAAGCCCCATTTCAAATGTTATGGAACGCTAGACGCATTTGATGTTTGGGAAATATGCCTTCGAGATTCTTCCAAATGAATGATAGTAATTTTGAGAAACTAATTCAATAACAAAATTTTTTGTCGAGTTTTCAATTAGGCGTTCCGTTTAAAAGATAAATTTGAAACTCCTAATCAGAAAAAGGAGAAATTTTAATTTTCCACTCAATTGAAGGGATAAACTTGTACTCCCCCTTTTCAAGGAAAATCCAAATTCCAATTCCCTCTCAAGTTAACTGATAAAATTAAGTTCCTCTTTCTCCAAAGAAAACATCAACTTCCAAAGTTTCCATTTCATGAGGTTAAGGGTTTAAACCTGAAAGGTTTTCAATTTTCCTCATGGCCACTTAGGCTAAAGGCTTAAACCAAAATGTTTTCTAAAACTTTTGTTACTTAGAGGCTGTTTGGTAACTATAAATATTGTTACTGTCCTATGAATCTGCCCAAAAAAAGAGGTGAGCAGATTCATAAAACACTTGTTATGGTGTTTTATGAATCTATCATATTTTTTTGAGCAGATTTGTAGGATAGTAACAGAGTATTACTGTAGCCAAACAGCCCTTTAGATTTCACGAGGGTTGAAAGAGGATTTTGCCCATAACCCCTTAAATCATCATGACCTTCGCCATGGTTGTCTCATTTGAGCGAAGGAGCAGATTCTTAGTAGTGAGATGACAAAGACAAAGGAAGCCTAGGGGAACAAGGGTAGCATAGAAGAGTTCCTGGTGAATGCACTGAAGATGTTTCTATTGGTATATAACTTGTTGAGATTTTCCTTCTATCTGCTCCTACACAGTGTTCTGCTCCTATACAGTGTTTGATTTTGCAAGTTGCTTTCTCACCATGGTGCCAACAAGGTGATTGAAAAAGACAATGAGGTTCCCTTAGTCGCCCAAGCCGAAGAAGAGTGCTTCAAAACTAGTGAAAATGTTGGAAAAGGTGGGCATTGTTGAACAGAACCACGACTTCACGTTAAGTGATATTAAAGTAAGAATTTGCCTGTTTGTTGGGTATTAAGAATGAAAATCAAGTACCAAGCTCAAAAGAAATCTACTTTTGCTTATACTTGGTTGAATTTCAAGTCAAGAAACAATTTGATATCTTCAAATGGTTCCAAATTCAAAGACATAAATTTTACTTATTCCCCCAATTTAAGGAAAAGTCTCCTCGAACCAAAGAGAATGTTTACCTCTCAAACACTCAAAATCAAATTTTTTCCCAAGATTTCTGCCTCGACAATCCTCTATGATATTTTCAAGGCTTTGCAAGCGACGTTTCTTTCAAAGATTTTCAAAATTTTCAAGCCTCTATTCTTACAAATGTCTTTTTATATAAATTTTCAAAATTTACCTATTAATATCAGAAGTTAAGATTGAGCCACTCTTCGAGTGAATTCCCACTTCCGGAATGAGAGCTGAAATCCCCCATTTCCCTTTGCTCCTAGCATCCAGAGTTGCATCGAGGCCTCATGTGGGACAGTGTACCTTGATGCCACACTTCACCCCTTGTGGTCCAAGTGTGCGCATAGCATCCACATGAATGGATCTGATGACATGAGGTGTTGACACACACCCACACTGCACTCCTTAGGGTAGCTTGAGCTACACTCAAAAGGGTTGTTTTCCACAAAAAGATACAGAACCTATCCATTCAAGTTAAGGGTTAAGCTTCAGCTAATCCTGAAAAATGATACTTCCAAATTAAATCACCAAAAACTTCCAACAGCCAAAACTTGAACCACTTGCAACAATCATTTTTCACTTCATGAATTTCAACATAAGGGTTGAAAACCTAAACGCCCATTTGAAAAAATTGGTTTCTGAATTCCCAAGTTCTCAAAACAGTACCCAGTAGTTAAGTGTTAAAGCTAATGACCTCCTTTTCAGGGGTTATTTTGAACATGATTTCATACCTATAAAATTTAAACAAAAAAAGG
The DNA here is from genome assembly GCA_011799765.1 of Nymphaea thermarum. Classification (NCBI taxonomy): domain Eukaryota; kingdom Viridiplantae; phylum Streptophyta; class Magnoliopsida; order Nymphaeales; family Nymphaeaceae; genus Nymphaea; species Nymphaea thermarum. The sequence goes on from JAANDH010000925.1 coordinate 99,246, forward strand.
AAGTAAAAAACATGTTCAATTTCAATACAAAAACTTCCTTTTTCAAACTTTCATGCGAAAAATACCTAGCATTCTAGAGGGAGCATCTACCGAAAGGAAGCTCTTAAATAAAGCTGATGGCAGGGGAAAGTTCAGAGTTAGTCTTGAGTCTCAAACAATATTATCGACCCAAAGCCAAGATGTTATGAAGTAGACCTAGCTAGGTTTTGAACAACGCAAATCAGGATTCTTTGTGAAGCACCAGTGCAAGCGGAAGCAACCTTCAATCAACTCCTCTAATGAAACACACCATTGGGTTTGACATCCCTAAGAGGTGCGCATAATTCTAACAAAGTCCAAAAGTGCACCATCCAGATCAACTTCGAAGGGAATGATGTTGGAAAAATCATGATCAAATACAAAACTTGTTTGTGTCGAATCATTGAAGTAATCTATGGTGAAGCGTACCTAAATCCATTGCATTTCGAATTGAGCTAGAGTCTTATTTATTCGAGGCAGAGTCTTCCAGAGTCTTTATGCCAGATAATTGCAGCCTCTCTGATAGAGAAAAGAGAGCACTACCATATGTTTATAGTGAACTTTTGGATTCAACCCATCAATGGATTAAAAATCTATATTGGTATCCACACACATTTAATTACTTGTACTCTTAAAAATGGCAATTGACAATTATGAGTCTATCCATCCAACAACATTGGCCGCCAATTAAGAAAAAGAGAAACACATGGATCCCTTGCTGGTAGAGAAAGGTGGAAGGAGACCTTGCACCATGTCCAGAAGACGGAGATAAAAGGAAGGGCTGACAACCCTCCCACTGACCTATATAGGCACCCCTGGCTGCCTGGGGCATCGGATGAGACAGGTAGTAACGTCTAGCTATGCCTGATTGAAGGAGGGCCATTCCAAATGTGTGTGTCTCTATGTGTGTGTGTGTGTGTATATATATATCGAGAAGAGAGAGAGAGAGAGTGTGTGTGTGTGAATTTAACGGAGTCCTTCCCCACCTCAATGGGTGGCCGTTGGGGTTAGCAGTCACCTTCCCCGTGCGTTAGTTGGGCAGCCACGCACCACTCGGTGGTTGGTTGCGAAGGGCGGTAGCCTGTACCGCCTCACGGTTTGAGGAAAGCCGAACCACGCCATGCAGTTTGGTGGGGGTTAGCCAGACAGGTCTGGTCGGGTCCAATTATGGACCTGTCCCGTAACGAGGAAAAAGAATTGCATTGAGTGAGTTTAACTTGACCCGGATCTGATCTGTTTCATTTTGGATCTAAACCAGAACCACAGTTTTACACTGAATCGGTTCTGACAGAGGTCCAGAATGGTATTTGTATCTATAAATGACAAGAACTGGTTTGGTTCAGTATCAAACTGATGCATTTGTTTTTGAATTGGTTTGACATGATTTAGACCGATTCATGTCTGTTTTGAACACCAATCCGATTCATTTTGAAATGTTCTAGGCACTTTTCGAGCCGGTTCATTCATTTTATGGGTCTTTTCAACTGGTTTGTTCAATTTTGGGGCTAATTCAGCACCATTTTGGGTGATGCTGAACTTGGTTTTGAATCAATACGACCTATTTTAAAGCTAATTTGATGGTTCTTTGACTGGTTCAGGCACATCTTACAATTGGTTCATAATGTTTTGCAGATATACATGACTCATCTTATTGGATCATTAGGTTTTGAAACCAATACAAATTGTTTATAGTTTCATTAATAGTTAACTATCGAATATGTTAGCATGTTTTGCTCGTTAAGGTTGTGCATGTATTTAAATGAATATTTTGGATGTGAATTTAATGTTTGGTCATGTACATTATTCATGAATAGGTAGATTTATATATTATTTTGTCAAAGTGACCTATGTTGTATGAATTTACTGGTTTAAAACATTAAATGCTAATATTTCTGAATCTATGTGAGTAGTTGTTAGCCTAAACACACTGATTGGCCAAGTTTAAGATAATGAATATGTGATGATTGTTAGGTTTTCATGTGAATAATGAATTAGTCCACATAAATGTTAATTGTTTGACAAGAATTCATTTCTAACCAAGTGTACTTCTTGCAATTAATATTACAGTCTATGAAATGAATATCGATGATGTGTTAGTACCTTGTGATGAGAATTTTATATCATTGAATTTCAGCCATAAGAAAGACACTGATTATACGAAGACTTTCTCTTTGGTTTTATCCAAAGACTCTTTTAGAATTATTATGACTATTAATTCATTTTAACTCAAAAGTACTTTAGATGGATGTAAATATTGCAGTTCTCATAGTAATCTTGAAGAAACAACATAGACGGTGCACCTTGATAATTTATCATAGGAGATGTAGACAAATAGTTTGCAAACTAAAACAAATCATGTATGCTCTAAAGCATCTCCTCAATAATATCGTGAGTTTTATTACACAAACACTAACTGATTTCTATTAACAAACTTTAAAAGGAAAAATCTTGGTGATGCTTCTTGTCTATTAGGTATCTAAATATATCAAGATCATTCTCAATTTATCCTTGAATCATTGCAGAAGAATTACATCTATAATGTGTTTCAGACATATAACATAGAAGATTGTAGACCATGATATAACCCTATTGATAAAGGAGACAAATTTAGTTTAGGTCAATCTGGCAAATAAATTTGAAACTAAAGAGATGGAATAGCTATGCATCAGCCACAAGGAGGCTAATGTATTTTGAAGTCTATACTTGATATCACATACATTGTTGGGATATTAGGTAGATATCCAATAATTCCAATATAGATCATCTGAGAGTAGCCAAACATATAATAAAATATTTGCAAATAAGAAATGATTTTATGCCCAAATATAGGAAGTTAGACCACTCAGAGATCGATGGGTATACAAATCTGACTTTGTAGGACATCAAAACAATTATAGAATTACATCAAGACGTGTCCATCTATTAGCTAGAGGAGCCATATTATGAGGAGTTTTAAGCATACACTTGTGACTATTTCTATTATGGCTGAAAATTTCTTAATTAGTTGTGAGGCGTCAAATCATGGAATATGATTATCAAATTTTGTCACGATGGCTCCTCATTGTGAATGGTATTGGAAGACCAATAAAGTTATTCTATGACAATAACTTGGTAGTTCAATATTTCTATAATAACAAAAGTTTATAAAAGCCAAAGCACATTGGCATCAAATTTCTTGTTTTAAAAAATACAAAATGGTCAGTAGTGTGTATACAACATATTGGGACAAACTCCATGATTGCTGCTCTACTCACTAAGGGTTCAACATTCACGGTCTTCCATGAGCATGTTGCTTAAATGAGTGTTTTGTCACTTGATGATGTATTGGTTTAGTTGAAGTTTGTAATTCAGGGGTGTCGTTATGTAACTGACACACACATGTTAAGTTTTTTATAAAAGTACATTTTATAGTTTCACTTCCATTATGTAATTATGTGTTTGATGTCTATAAGATATTAAAGCATGATTAATTGAGAATATGTATGCTTTGATCACATTGCATGTAATTTTCATGGCTCACATCCATACTTGATTTATGTCATAAGTCATACTGACATATGTGATCACCATAGGTTTAATTATAATTAGTGTAGCTAAGGCTGCTTTGATTCTATCTTAATGTGATCATCAACAAGATGATGCTTTATAGTCTAACAGTTTTGAATTCATAAAGTTATTCTGCAGAGAATCCAAGATAAGGTCACGGTGAGACGAGCCGTTTATCACCACGATAGGTGTCAAGTTTGGAGCAGCTTTGTGGGCTTTTGCACATGAAGAAGAAAAGGAAGAAGAAAGAAAAGATGATCCAAGAAGCCAAAGCAAGAGGGAAAGGCGGGAAGAGCACTTTCAACCTTTTCCACAAATGTCTTTCTGTTCCGGCCGACCCCCAAAACATTTCGCTCTGTAGTAGAGATGGAATTGAGACACTACCATCAGAAAATGAAGTGAATTAAAGAAGAAGTAGCTTTCTTCTTTTGGATTCCTTTCGTCGCTTAGCAACCGACGCACCCGGCTGTAAGATTCCATTCCAGGTATTCTATGGTTTTGACTTCCAGGATTCCTTTTCCTCATCAAGTTCAGAATGGGATTCGTGGCAAAGCTTCTAGAATGTCGAGAGACTCTTTGAGTAAGCAGAGCTTCTAGCAAAGCAAAGTAGACTCGAAGGGGGGTTTCTAGTCTGAAGCTTCTTCTGTTGTGATAGTCGTTAGGCATGATGGGTTGAATGGCGTACAGGAGGCGCTCCCAAGCGCACAGAGAAGACTGCTCATTGAATGAGCCCCCATCTGTATATGTATATTGTATATATTATATACAAGATATAATTGTACAAGATATAATTGTAGGCCTCCTAAAAGGATCGACTAAATTCATCGAGTTGTTCCAATGCATCAAAATGGCCAGTTATTAATGGAATCCCTTGTCTGCTTTCTGTGAAATATTTGTTGGGTCGAGGGCTTCCAAACACGTCGTAAGCTAAATCCGTGTTGACGAATGACCAACCTGCAATGAATAGGGAAGGTATACTCAACGATTGCCATTGGGTTCCGAACTCAATATGGGTTTGGAGAGTTGTTGTTTGCGAGTCGGGACTGGGGACAAATCAATAGGAAATGCTATTTGCTTTTTTGTATTTCTATGATCAGCTCTACAGCACCCACGATTCCCAGTAGTCGCTTCATCTTTCTGGCCTAACTTATCGGATCAGTTTTTTTTAATCGGTGAGTGCGGGCGTCCCTAGCTCGAATCGCTTTGCTTTGCTCCGTCGCTCATTATACTAAAGAAGAAAATAAGAAAACTCAAGGACTCCTTTTGGGTTTTCTACTGTCATGTTGTCTTTTATAATTCTTAGAAAGAAAAAACCCGCCGTTACTTGTGTGTATAAGGCCTATATTATAGAGTATATAACTTCGATCGCAGGGATCAATTTCTCGCCCTCCATCCAGAAGACAACACTCTATTGGTTTTGTTTCTTCCCATGGAAAAAGAAGAGGTTCGGACCCTAGATCCTGCCTCTGATAATCATTTATTCTCGAGCTCCATCATGTTCTATTTTATTTACATTACAACCCAGATGACATTGTCCCGATGAGAAAGTGGTAGTATACCAGACAATTTATTTTTCTTTTTATATTATTTATCTGCGGGGGTCGATTTCATTGGTAGTTGATACCATCGATATGGGAAATGCCCTACCTTTGAGTGTCGTTTGAACTATTGATTTACGTAATTGGAAGTAACCAATTAGGTTTACGACAAAAAAGATGACAGGGGAGCCGGCGACCGAAGCCTCGGAGACATAGGGCTGAAGAGAGAGCCAAAAAAGGATCTTTCGTGTATAATCCTGCATAATCCCGAATCACCTGATTTTTTCGATGTGAAAAGATGGTTGTGTCCCAAATCTTCCAAATGATTTGTGGTATGGTCAACACTAATGGCATACAATTGCCATTGGGTATGGTTAGCACTAATGGCATTGAATTGCAATTAGCCAGCTCACATGCTTTGCGAGTGTGCTTTGTACGTCATGAGCACTGAAAAGCGAGTGCTTTGTGCAAAAAGCGCACTCGCTTCACTTTGGCTTTGCACAAAGTACTCGCAAAGCGTAGGGCTTTGCTCGTGTCGTAGAGTAAGGACTCGACCGACCGATGGGCCAATTGAATTGGTCAAATGATATAATTCAGCAAATTATTGCTTAATCTTAATACTAGGGGTGAAGTAATTATTAGCTTTTGATATGGATCATGAGTGAAAGCCATTTCTGTCAGAGCTTCGCTTGACAAGTTCCCTTTATCAATCATGGATAAAAAATCGATAGGAAAAAGTTTTCTGAAAGTTAACTATCTCGGTTTCGTCTAGAAATTGGGTCCTGAGCTAAGCCTTGCCTAAACCTTGGAAATCTTAATGTCATAATGCCTTTCAAATCCTCCTAGCCATTATCCTACTGAAATAATTCTTGCTAAGAAGAATGCCCATGTTGGGCTCGAACGAGAGCCTCTTGTTCCATGCACGCACAGACATTTTTGCGGTCCATCTTCCTTTCCCAAGGGGCAATCCAAGTTTCTAGTTTACTTCTTCATATCTTTCCGCCTCCCGTTTTGTATGTTCTTTTATGACGTTTTCTTAGTTGATATCTGTGACGATCTAATGAACCGAATAATTCAAACGAATTTCCAAACTAACCAGTTTTTGGTTCTCGAATACCCAGCCCTACGAGCAAAGCCCACAAAGCACTCGCAAAGCGAAGTCTGAGTGCTTTTCAGGATTTGTCTGACCTGAATCAGTGACCTTCAGTCTCATTCATGGAAAGGAAAGGCAATTATGGAAAGGTCAGGACTTTCTGTAAAGGTTAGGACTAATTATGGAAAAGTCAGGACTAACCATACCTAAACTATTGCATTTCTTTTTCTCATTGTTGTTCTTTCCGGCGGATTCTTTTATGTTGGAAAAAAGAGTTATGCCACCGCTTTATTTTGGCAACAACAACTCACAGCAACCAAAACTACACAAAGCTAGGTTTTGAAACTCGCTCGCCAAATGTCCCTTCTATTAAGAAGACCACCTGGTCGCGCGGGGATATATTCATTTGATCACACATATTTAGTTGAATGTGGTTAACTTGTTGTTACATTCACATTGAATAATTTAGTCGATTGAAAGCACAAGTTTGTAAGAAAATGAACGTGATTCGACTCATTCATATGATCCCTTATAGTTAATCTAATACGTTTCGTTTGTTATAATGTATATAATGAATGATTTAAATGATTAATATCACTCGTTTATGTGGATACAAATGGGTTTAATGCATTTGTTTGATCCCTTGTATCTAATCCAATAAGTTGAACTTGTAGTTACATATCTAACGAACGATCTAAGAGACTGAAATCACACGTAAGCATCGATACGGGGGAGATTTAATTGATTCAATTGATCACACATATTTAATTGAATCTAATTAACTTGTTGTTACATTCACATTGAATGATTTAGTGGATTGAAAGCACAAGTTTCTCAGAAAATGAATGAGATTCAAATCATTCATATGAACCCCTATAGTTATTCTACTATGTTTCACTTGTCATAATGTCTATAATGAATGATTTAAATGATATAAATCACATGTTTATGTAGATGCAAATGGGACCAATGCATTTGTTTGATTACTTGTATCTAATCCAATAAGTTGAACTTGTAGTTACATATCTAACGAACAATCTAAGAGACTGAAATCACAAGTACGCATCAATACGGGGGAGATTTAGTTGATTCATTCGAAATGGAATGGCCTAACTATTTATATTGATCGATAATAGTTACATATAGTACCCCCGGTCCGAATCAGCATAGGGCTTTTTCACTGAAATTGCTGTAGTTTTAGGAACTGGAGTTTCCACGAGCGAAATTATAGAAGATCTCCTTTAAGATCAAACTGGTTGGGTTTCCCTTACTCTCTGATAACAACTGTACGGATGGATTGGTCGGGAGCCATTTACAATTGCCATTATGGACACTAATGGCACCTACCTTTATAGGCGTTCCAAACCTGACCAACAAGCCCACATCTCATGCCCTTTTCTCAAATAAAGGGTGGATCCGCCCGCATCTTCAGAATTGTAACCCTCCCATGGCATATAAGCTATTGATACATTTTTCCCCAAACCCGTAACCCAAGTCAAGTCTTTTGTTGAATCTTTTTCACGGCTGGATAGATAATTTGATAAGCCAATGATTTTTTTCTGTGTTTCAGAATACGGTTAAAGGGCCGTGTCTCAGTCCCAGTGTGGCTTATCATCCTCTCGGACCAGCTACTGATCATCGCCTGGGAGGAGAATTGGATCTCTAACCACGTGCCTGTTGAAGAATGAGTCGGTGACTCATAGGCAGTGGCTTGGTTATGGAAAGCAAGCGTATGGACATGGAAGCGAGTGCAAATGAGATGTATCAGAGAAAAAACTAACGCTGCATGAAACAGATTGTCGGAAGTCCACAGATACGAAAAACACCACCTGTGCTTCGGGTACTACGGACCCTCTGCCATCCATTTCCGCAGAGCCGTTTCATGAAAACAGTTTGAATTCAAGTCAGACATCTCTGTCAAGCAACGACAATTCCACCCAGAAGGTAATGGGTTACTCCAATTCTAATAAGATCTCATTCTTGAACAAAAACAATGACTGGGTTCATGAATTATGGTCAACAGACAGTACGAGCTGCTCCTGAGCGGAGATATGCAAGGCGGACTTTTCGCGGTTTTCCATCCAAAGCTACAGCTCAACCAAAAGACAATTGCAATGAGTCATGACCTTTCCATAACATTCAGGAAATCGTCAAAAGACGAGACGCGGACATTCCCCATGCTGCGGTTCCTGTCCGACTTGCATGTGTTAAGCATGCCGCCAGCGTTCATCCTGAGCCAGGATCAAACTCTCCATGAGATTCATGGCTCTAGGAACTTTGAATAATTGTTTGAAGGACGAGTGGATAAGCTCCTCTAATTTGATTCTGATGGCTTCTATTTGCCCTCGCATCGCCATTTGTTCCATTATCTCATCGAATAACGAATTGGTATTTACAAAGAAGGAATGGTTGAGACTCTGCATCATTGCATCCATCTGTGTTGTGAGCTCCTTCCAAAAAGATTTATCCAGTTAAAGTCTTCTTCCAATTGGGTTAATGGATCGTCCAATAGGCGGTGGTTTACCCTGTGGCGAATGTCAGCGGTTCGAGTCCGCTTATCTCCAGTCCAGCTCGTGAGCTTAGCCGATCTCTCTTTTTCGGCCAGTGGTCTGTCGTGCCATGAACTCTATTTCCCTACTCAAACTGAATTCGGCCTTTGGGGTCAACCCGACAGCTTTAATTATATAAGTAACACATTTGGCCCAAATGAGAGATTGATGGAATCTACGTGTGGTTTGTATGTGTTACTAACATATGTATTAGGGGACATACCCATAAGTATGATTAATTGGGTTGGGTCTAATTATCATTTCTAAGAGTATGGGAAATTAAATATGTGGATTATCAAATATTGATTTTGAGTCTATTGATGGGCTGGGTCCATAAATTCACTATAAATATATGCAGTGGTCTCTATAGCCGTATGTTCTCAAATCAGTTTTTATTCTTCCCATTAGAGAGAGACTACAATTATCTAGCAAAGGTTAAGGAAGACTTTGCTTTAAATAAATGAGACTTTGCTCAGATTTGAATTGTAATAGACTCACGTACCCTTCTGTTGTAGATGATTTGGCATAAACATGTTTTTATGTTTTGATGATCGGATGATAATATCTATCACATAAGACAGAATCATTTCCTCGCCAATATGAATACTTTCTACCAGGTTGTCTATTGCAAGAAAATCTTCAATAGTCAAATTTTTCTTTCCAATGCATTCTTGAATGTTCTTCTCCATTTGAGAAGCATTTGAGTGTATGAATATTTATTGAATTCAACCACCTAATGGTTTGCAGACGACATATATTTAGTGCAAGCATTTCACGGTATCCTTGTTCAATTCTAAAATAAAACATCTCTTTATGAATTAAATCTTTAGTTCCCCTACTTATTGCTATACCAACCTTGGAAACATTGCCAACACTCAAAGATAGAACATAAATATATGTGTCAAATCTGTTGGTGGTTTACCAAGATTTAGAAATTGCCTCATATTGAATCCATTTTTGAACCTCAACCTGATTATCTTTCATTTCTATGCAAGGGCAGCCACCACGCATGTTGATTATGCAGTCATTTTGAATTAGTTCAAGGTGAAGTAAATTCCATAGTGAATTGATTGGTTCCTTACCACTCATATTTTTCAAATGATAGTCAAAAAGCTGATCATCCAACACTTATGCACTAGAAAATCTTTGCATCTAAAAAATGAATGTAACACGTCCTCCACAAGAGATTTGCATAATGTGACAGCAAGGGCTAGACCATATCAGATTTTTCTCTGAGGCGAGATGACTGGAGCGCTAAATGTTTCAGATGTCACTTTTTTTAAAGTGTCATATCTTTTTATTCACCCAGACTCCAATTGTTCACCATCCATTAAGTTGCAACCACTAACCTTGTTAGATATTAATGTTGCTAGACATGCAGCAACTTTAACTCCTAGTTTTCTAAAAACATGTTGCATATGCTATAAGAGATAATGGGTAAAACATGAACTATGTCACCAGCTCTGACATAATGAAATAAGATTTTTGAATTCTATCTATCAATATAAAATTTGGCCCTTAAGTCATACTAACTATCCATTCCACCTGATCCTTGATATGATCCCAATGTCTCAACATATGCTTCTATTGCCACGAGTTATAGCCTTTCCTCCTACAAGTCCATATACTATCATTCAAAAGGTTTCTGTTTTTATCAATACAGTGCAGTTGTTGGACAAGTTAGGCACATCAAACATTATGTAAATTAAGGATGTTTTATTTACATCTATGAGAGATTTAAGACCTACACCTCCTTCAATAATGTCAGACCATATAATGGAGACTTCTTTTCTCAGATCAGTCATTCCAAAGGAATCTTTCCATAATTCTTTCAACCTCTGAGAAGACCTTTTGAGGAATAAGGAGCGCTAAACTCTAAGTATTTCATAATATGGGAGATGACTAATTTTATGAGAGATAATCTTCTCACGTAAAATAGAAGTCAACCCTTCCAACCTAAAAACTTTGTGGAGACCTTCTGCATGTGGGTTTAGCAATGAATGGTCAACAAGCTGCCATTGAAGAGATGAACCCCTAAGTACATAAATGGTAGTTTAGCTCTTTCCCACGGAAGTACTTGAGAGCACCTTACAGACTAGCCCCCAAATGTTCCATGAAATGATCTTCATTAAGAACCAATAGAGAAGTTGCCAAGTGTGTTTGCACCTCCCCTTTCAGGTTACATCCCTAGATTTCATGTTCACCAAAGTCTGTGTTCTCCTGTCCAGCTTTGGTTTCATTATCTGTAACACTTCTTGGAAATGATTTACCACAATGGTGACTCATATATTCAACCATCTTGGAGCCGGCCATCGAATTGTGAATCGCTACTAAATATGGGTTTTCCTCCTTTGAAAGAGGCAAGCGAAGATCGTACTAGTTATTTGCCTCCCATGTTTATGTTTCTTTGTATAGAGAGCTCTACTATCTTCCGATGAGGGGCTCTTAGGTGCCTCTATAGCATGGTTGGTTGGCCTCAAATACAAAAACCAGAGGAATATTAATAATATTTTCCACATAGTTTGAGAGTTGGTTATCTTTTCCACCACTAAAGGGGTTTAACCAAGTCTAAGCCAAGGATTGTTTAATAGGCAATATAAGAATTTGATGCTTAGGAATCGACGTGCTTGTAAGTCTTTGCTCTTTACTCTTTCCACATAGTAGATTTTTCTAGATTGAGAGCTGGTTGATTCCCTATTCTCTTTAGATTATGAGGCAGTTTGTGGCTTCATGAAATCTTTGTAGGAGTCAATCCGAGCTGGCATCTTGTGAGTATTAATAGGCATGCCCACCTTCAATTTTCTCTAATGTTCCCATGTTGAAAAAACATGTTGGTGGGAACTTTCACCCAACCCTCTAGAGTTGCAGCCTTTTCCTTTTGAACACAACTTCAACAATTTTGTGTACTTCACCAGTAGGTGACCGTTGCTTATGCACTGAGGGCAAGACCCCAATTTATCTTCATAATGAATCACCTGCAGTAGAATATGATCATCATCTAGTTGTATTTCTACCTTTGGGATTGGCTGGAAACTCAAGGGAATTTCTATACAAATTCTAGCATAACCAACCCTGATCAACTCATGAGTGCATGGCTTATTGACATTAGTCGACCCTTAAGAATTTAGGAAACAACAGAAAAAACCTTGTGATTTCATAACAAGAAAGAAAGCCTTCGGAGAGTTTATCCATATTGAGAGCTTCAAGGAAGATTCCACCTCAAGGTCAAGAGAAGGTGTCCACCGTGTGACTATAGAGGACAGCCTTGCAACTCTTCACACCCTCTGATTTGAAACTTTCAGCATATTTCCTTCCTTGGCAAAGAATCAGGAATCCATCTTTGCCCAATGAAATGAACTTAGGTATATATATTAACTTTTAGAGATCCTTTAGGCCCTCTATTGTGAACTTGGCATCCATGCTAATCCTCTCTATACCATGGAGAAACACCCAATAATGGACCACTGGAATGGGCTTTTCATCTTCTCAAAAGATTCCCTTGGAATAATACAATATGTTGCCTATCTCCTGATGAACTTCAAGATCCTTTGAGTCTGCTTCTCCATCCTTATTGAAGCCCTCAACAACTCTGGCCCACTGATTCAGATTTTCGGCTGCTAGTGGAGCCACTCTTCATTGCTCCTCCCAAGCATTTGCTCTATGGCCAAGCATTTGCTCTATGGCCGAGCATCTCATCTACCATGCCTATTTCTGACCCAACATGTTTCCCTCCATCCACTATACCTGGTCGACTTTCTTCACTAACTTCAAAGCCTTCAATTATCATATCTGAGCCACCCAAACTCTCAGATTTCTCTTTGATGGTTGGTGGCCATAAACTCCTCTAACGAAACCCTAGCACCAGCTTACCTTCTTAGACTTTTCTCTCTCCTCAAACTTTTTTCTTTGTAGAACAATCCATTTTTTGCATAACAAAATATCAAGCATCAAGTCTGAAAACCATACTCTTGTATCATTCTCGTTTTGCATGCACAAAATATTTGTGCTTACATAGCATAATATCTAGCATCAAGTATGAAGGCAATTCATACTTCGACCCATTCTTGCTTTTAAGTACAAATGCAATGTGTACTTCACTTAGTGAAGATCTTCATACATCATGTGTGAAGGTAATGCACAATTAGATATAAGGAGGTAATGTATAATTGAGGTAGCAATGATCTTCAGACAAGAAGTCTGAATGCAATGCATCCTTGGATTCCAATGTTGCCTTATAAGCACGAAGGAAATATACATCCTACATAATAGCATTCCTAGGCAACAAGTTTGTAGGCAATGCACCCTTCAGTTTCATTCTTGCAGTGTAGCTGCAAAAGCTGTGTGGTTACCATAATATTTGTTATCAACTGTGATGGCAATGCACACTTAATCCATTCTTGCTTCGTAAGCACCAAGACAATGTGTACTTTACATTGTACAGCACCAACATGAAATTCAAGACAGTGCACGCTTTTAAATCTCTTTCTTGCTTTGTAATCACGAAAGAAATGTCCGTCTCAGCAACCTCAGGCATCAAACTTGAGCACCACATTGATACAATTTTTCGATAAGCATGAAGTCAAGGCAGGACTTAGCATCAATGACCATTTACGTTTAGGCTTTCAGACTAAGCCTTTTTTTTTACTGTCTTCCATTCTGTCCCTATTTAAAGTAAGGGATTAAACTTTAGTCACTCTTTTGAAGCATTTGAAATTTCCTGCTCCTCAGATTAAGGCAAGTGCCATCTCTGAGATAAATGTGAAGGCAGAACACACTATGGCCACCATCCTTTCACGAGTTAAACACGAAAGGGATGCATGTTGCACTTGGTTTATCAAACCCCAAAAAAGGGGGTATAAGTTATTTGTCTTTGAGCATGGTGAAGCACTGGCTTAATACGAACTAGGACATCTGTTAACACATTAAGTCCTGAGATTGGCAAATGACCAACCTTGCTTATGTTTGTCAGTTTCTCAAGCATAGTCCTTGAAGTACTCAGACTAGGCCCTCCCAACATAAAATAAGATCAATCCATAAAACGTTCTACCCATGCACTTTTGGGCCAATAATCCTAACCATGAAGGGTCCAAGTGTCTAACTTAAAAATGGACATTCCGAGAGAACTTAGACCAATTCATTGATTTGTAGATTGCTTGGGTAAAGTCCTTGATGATCACGGATTAAAACTTCAAAGCATAGGCTCGGATCAATCGTCGAAGCCATATCCAGATCAAACAAAGGGTCCATAGAATTTCTTCTAGCAAACAGGCAAAGAAAAACCATAGATCAAAGGAACCAAGGATTTGGAACATGCAATGCATAAGCACGATGTCTCAAAATATGAAGCATGCATGACAGATCGTTTCTAATGTTTAATCCCACCAGTTGCCAACTGAAGAGCCTGGAAATATCATGGGCATTAAAATTTTTTGCTTATTTGGTTTTAAAGCTATGTCACATGAATAGTAGTGAAGTACCAGTGTGGACACGAGTCAACACTGGTACCGATACTGCCTTGGATACTGCTGGGATGCAGGGTTGAATGTGTCAAGTGCGGTCAACACACCGAAGCCAAATCCGTCCATTTTTATCATCCAAATTTTAGGTTTTCTTTTTAACTGTTTTTGGCTTGTTTGCCCAAAATCATCTATACTTTGACCCGCTATTTGTGCTTGTATACTTGTCCTCTTTACTCTATTTGTATTCAGCTCTGTTAAGATCTTATATATACACACACACGTCTGTGTCCCCATGCCCAAGTTTTTTGAAAGCACTTTGTACCTATGTCCATAGTGACTATGGAACATAGCTTTAAAGATTAATGCCAGTATAAATGCATCACTGCTAACATTCTCAGAAGTACGTCAGAGTTAATGAACAAGAGAGATCTCTTAATATACCATTTTGAAGGGATGAGAACATCAATATGCCCAATCTGAAGAATATATGGGCACCAGAAAATTTGACAAATTACTTTACATAAGCCTGATGAATGAAAAGTTACTAGCAAAATAACAAGCATGAAGAACGCCTTTGGTGAAAGTATGGAATAACAAGCATGAAGAACGCCTTTGGTGAAAGTACGGACAGTTAATAAGGTTGCTGAACTCCTAGCTAGTACTTGACAATCCTCCATCTGATCATGAACTATGGTCTAGTTCATCTCTTCATTTTCTCAGCCTTTACTTAATCTATCAAATTAATGTCCTGTTGAACAACACGGGACAATATTAAGGTTTCTTTATAATATCAATGTACATTACAAAAGTTAAAAAAACTAAGACAACATCCATAGCATAGAGAAAAAGAACAACGGAGAAGAAATGGAAATAGTATCCTTTGTCCTTCAAAATCAAGTACAGAAGTTGAGATAGTATCACCTTCTCATAATTGTGAAGGCAATCAATTAGCAGATAATCTTTTCTACCAATTCCACAGCTAGAATATGCTCATCCAATTTCTTGTTACCAATTTGTTCATTAAACATTACTGTTTTTACTCAACTATATTGCTTTCCACTTGAAGGTGTCAACGTTTTCAAGGCACCAATTGCTTGAAGCTGTCAATGCTCGACCATTATAGTTTTTACAACTTAGTCAAGCTATAGGTCATGAAGCTGATTTAGCATTGGTTATGCCATGTGCTGTTGAGAAAAAGCATGCATTGTTATCATCATAATCAGTATCAATAGATCAACAAAAAATGATCTAATGTGATGTGTTATCACTGTCAACAAGACAATAAATAAATTTTAGCTAGTGAAACTGCCACGTTCCTATGTTCATCTCCCAGAATTCCACACTTGATGTGTAGCACAAACAGTGATATGTAGGGCTCTACTGCAAGCAAATGAGCAGTCCTAGTAAGCAAATATAAAAAGTAATTTTCACTCCCAAAGTCAAGTCAAAGGTTGCTCTTGAGATTAGAAATGGGTATGTCTTGTTTCTTCATCAAGCAATTGCAGGTGCAAGTCAAACCGAGTTTGAGGTTTCCCTAAAATCATGCAAGATAGAACACAACGGCAAATAAAAGATGAAAATATTGCTGACCATTTTAAACCAGGTTACTTCAGTTTCCCCTAGGATCATGCTGATGCAAGATGGAAAAAAATGCCACCAAAAGGATGAAAATTTTTTATGACAATTTCTAATCAAGAATGCCATTCAAATGGACTTGCCAAAATAGTCACTGCACTTTGAAGTCCATTGTCACAGAAAACGTGTACTAGTTACAAAAAATGTGTATTATATGTCAAAAAGCAATCTGGCAAATAAAACGGCAATAAGACACGCTTTTTTTTTAAAGACAAAAAATAAAAAACACATATTATACGCGTATTATATCCGTCTTTCGCGTTTTTTAAACTATCGCACAATTATACTCATTCTTCGTGTTTTCTAAACTTTCGCACAATTTTTTTAGAAGTACACAAGATGTGTTTTCAAAATAACGGCACCACATGTAATATTGAAGAAAAGTTGGTTTATTTAAACTCGATCGCCCCTTTTAATGGCAAAATGTACTTTTAGGTTGAAAAGGAGGGCTTAGATTAAAATCGAAATCCTCGTTCTCGTTTTCTCATTCGGGTGAAACTTGAAAGTGAACTTTGAAGTTCAGAGGGGAGTCGCCGGACGGACGAACGGTGAGAGGAGTCGACGGGAGTCGCCGGAGGTTGATGCGAGTCAACCATCGACAGGAATCGCCGAAGGTTGACGGTAGTCGAGCATTGCCAGGAGTCGCCGCAGGCTGACGGGAATCGCCGGAGGCTAACGGGAGTCGAGCATCAACGGTTCGGCTAGCTCTATTTTACACTTTTATTATGTCAAATTTATAATCTATTTGCTTGTTAGTTGTTAAGATAGGGTTATATTCAGCTTTAAGCTAGAGAGGGTACTTCTGTAATATTTTTATTCTTTTATAGTTCTCTTGTACTTTCACCCTCTCCTCTAGTCTATATAAAGAGGAGTTAGGGCAGATTTCAAGTTAATCAAGTTCTTTTCTTCTAAACTTCATCATGGTATCAGAGCCATCGACTCCTTGCCGCCGCCG